>JAGVSP010002404.1:0-93687 GCA_022494985.1 Micrasema minimum | reverse complement strand
TAAATTCTAATTATTACACCACAATATGCACAACAGAACCTCAACCGCTGCAGAAATACTAAACGATACAAAATGTGTATAATCGGAAACTCTGAATGGAGCTTGCGGCGTTTCATTTGAATAGCTGAATAACCCCGATCGGGGTTAGAGGCAGTCAACGAGTTAATATTAATACAAGAAATTAAAATATGTGATGCTCTTACGATTAAAGTTAACTTTATATGTACAGGTGAATTCCATGTAAAAGTGGACAAAACCAGGAAAAAAAAAAAATTATTTTTTTAAATAAAATTATCTTGTTATGTTTGTTGGGATATTGAAGTTGTTTATCAACTCAACTTTATGGACATTCCTGCCCCCTGGTGAGAGAAAACTGCATTAGAAGAAGCAAGATGGCCACCATCAGTTGAATAGCTTCTGTGAACCTACTTTTGTTTTCAATATTTGTGTTGCGTCAGTTATGTTTATTTTTTGTGTATATAGGTAATTAAAACAATAGAAATGAATAGTGAAATATGATTTTTTTTTAATGTATACTATTTTTACCATTGACATAAAAATTTCATACCTCACAGATTTTTCAGTCTGCATAGACATTCTCAATAAGTATGTCCATTTCATGTTGCATCAGTTACTACAACTTCTTTTTTTTTTTTGGCATCAGCAGTGAAACCTCACAATTTTAATTCACTACACATTAATTTATATGCCAGTTTGCCTCTATAAAATAATTTTTTAAACTACTTCATAAGCCATTTTACTTATTTATAATTTAGTTAAAAGAAATGTTTTTCTTCCAAATGTTGCATCAGTTACCATGGAATTCACCTACAGTGCCATTCACGGAAAATGCAAACAAATGAATATGTGTGAATAGTAATGAATATTTGATAATAAAATACAAATTTAAAAGATTCCTCGTAAAAAATATTTAAAGACGGAGCTAATAAAAAGGGATTGACCTCAAACGGATGCTTTCAAAGCACCCGTCTCCTAAGCGCACAAAAAGGGTCGTACTGAATATAAGTATAGTTGATGCGTAGAACCAGAGAAGTGAATATATACTTTTTTCTTTTTTAGGCTCTACCTACATCAAAACTTGGTTTGAAATTAATAGACGCATCCTACCATATAATGACCTGTTTTGGCGGGAAATCGCGATTATGATATTTTAAATATTAATTACGGACATAATAATGATAACGAAAATCCAAAAAAAATATTTTTCCTACCTAAGATATAAATCACCATCTAAAAAATATATTTTTTAAATTTCCTGGAGTCTATTCGCAGTTGACTTTATACATTTTATTCACAATATTTCATCTTCTTTACAATGAGTGTTGTACAAATTTTGTGAATTTCACATCCCGTGTGTCAGCTGATTATCAAACTCATTTAAATGCTTCCCTGTATTGGTAGAAAAATTGAGGTGAAGATGATGTTTCCAGTTGGTGGATGAGGAGAACAAGGCGGAGGTTTGCAGGAGATGTATTTCCCGACTGAGGGACGCCTCGCTGTTCCGGAAACAGGTGGAAAATGTGGCCAGAAGGTTCCAACAGGCTCTGTGTGGTGAGTTACATACCCAAACTAGTTTCTTCAACTCTAGCATTTTTTTGTTGATTGATTCAACATTCATTTAGTAGATAAAACAATGTTATGTGTTACTATTTGGTTTATTCTATAGGAAAAGAATGTACAGTACACATTTCAGGAGCGAAGTTCTCCCATCGACTGGTAAAAAGAGACTCCTGTACATCAACTGCCACCACTTAACAGGCAATTAATTATCACTTTTTTAATAATCACTGGATATAGGTGCCTTTTTAATATTTTAATACCACCAACAAAGTTCCAAGATGTTTTTTCTATTTATCAATATTTATGTTACTCTTTGTCTATTTAATTTTTTCGTTTTCTATAATATTTAGTGTCTTTTCACCAGTCGATGGGAGAACTTTACTCCCGAAACCAGGTAGTGTAGGTATGCTCTATTCCTATAGAATAAACCAATAGTAACACATAATATTGTTTTATTTAATCATAAATCTAGCATTTTTGTTGTCAACCTATTTTGTCGTAAATTGTAAATTAGGTATGTTGTATTTTAGGTATAGTTAAACGTATTTAATTGTTATTACACCACACGGTGTGCAATGGGTCGTATTTCGTTAGGCCAGTGAAAAACAGTCTATCCCCACTCAACCACCAATATGCCATATCTGACCAATATGTCAGACAGCGATCACAACCTCAGATGGTTCTGGCAAGAGGTCGTAAAGCGTGTAATGTATGGTAAAATATGTACATACAGCCTATTGCAGTCACCACGTCAATATCTTTCAATCAACCTTCAAATTAATATTATGCTAGCATTATACTAAAAGTCCTTTTAGTGATTTATGAAGAAAAATCATTTAAACAAATAACCAGTTCACTGAATTGCGAATCCAATATTCCATCATCCCGAGAAATCTTAAGTTGCTTATTATTATAAATAATGATAATAGGGCAAGCAGCTATAAGCTGTTATATGCCCCTATATATTTTTTTCTAGTATGTCAATTTACATGGTTCAATTTATATGCCAATTTTTCATTGAGACCTTTCTAAAACTAGACATTTTAAAAAAGCCTATACTTCGTCACTGTGGTGTAATCTAGATTGCATGTTTCCTAGCTGTGATGTTTGCAATGACAGCCGTGACAATAAATCTCTTCATCACATCTCACTGCTCTTTTTTCATTTTGTTTTTTTTTTCTAGAAAACTCAGCCCAAAGTACAACTACAATAGAAGTTCCTATTAAAGAAGAGATTTTCGATGATGATGAAATCGATTGCGAAGACACTATGTACAATACACCACCGATAGATTCCGATAATGAAAGTGAAAAAAGCATTAAAAGTGAAACAAGTATAAAAGAGGAAAAGATAAAATTAAAACAGCACCTAAAAACTGAACGGATGAAAACAAAAATAAAACAGACAAAAATATTAAAAGATACAAAAAGAATCAAAAGGCATAAACATAAAAAATATAACAGTGAACGAAATGATGTTTTAAGCCGTGAAGAATCGAAGCAACGTAAGCTGTATAATAAATCTAAATTTGTTTTAAAAAAAACGGATAAAGTATGTCCCTTATGCAACAAAGCCATAGACGAATTTGACGCATTAGAAAAACACTACTCCACTCATTTCAACAGATTTCTTTGCGAGGCGTGCGGTAAAGGTTTCGCGTCGAAATCAACGTTGACTGGACACATGAGCACGCACGGAGAGAGATTTCCTTGCTCCCTGTGTAGCAAGACCTTCGCCAGACCAGATGGCCGACAGCAGCACGTGAGACGCTTCCACAACAAGCAGAAAATCTACTGCTGCTCGGTTTGCAAAGAACGATTCAAAAACATGAAACACAAGCGAGACCACATGACTTTCGTCCACGGCGGGGATCACATGGCCCACCACATCTGCAAGATCTGCAACAGAGAGTGCTACACGTCTTATAAGCTCGACCAGCACAATAGACACGTTCACTTGAAAGAGAAGAACGTAGCGTGTCCGCACTGCGGGAAACAGTTCTTTGGAAAACAGCAGTTGAATGGACACATGAAAAATCATGGAGGTAATTATTACAACTGTCAATATACTATTTTGTAACCACCTCAACAGGCCAGGAGGCCACAAACACAGGCTTGAGAAAAATCACTTTTTATCTTAATATTCTCACTCTCAAAGCCAGAACCTCCGTTTTTTCAGGTCCCAGTTGAGACTGACTTATCGACCAATACTCGCATTGTTTTTTTATTCACTTTGCCAACTATTTTCAATTACACATAGTCATCATCAGAGCTACTGAATGACTTTACTTCTTGGGCCCATATATTGCTTATTAACCTGTGCATGCAAGTTTCTTGTACAGGTCTGTCGTTTTCAACTTTAAGTAGCTTAGCTAAGTAGCTCTACTGATGAATATGTGTAGTCGAAACTATTCAGTGGTAAATAAAATAAAATTAATCTTAAAAGTGAGTGCTTCTGATACTTTATTTATCTTTATTTTTTCTTTTTCAGAAGCCAATTACATCTGTGATTTCTGCCAGAAGGCGTTTAAGGACAGAAAACATCTGCGGCGACATTTGAACATACATTACGATATCAGGAACTACATGTGCCAACTCTGCGGACAAGCCTTTGTCCAGAGTACCTCTCTCAAGGTGCACATGAGGTCACACCACAAGGCGGAGAGTGAAATAGCCCAAACTGGATGTCTGTCCACAGCGTATCCTCTTCACACATAATGGCATCATTTATCGTCAACACAATGCCAATTTGCAGGAAATTTGTTTTAAAAAATCAAGAGCAAACTCCACCACGTGACTCGCGGTCGCTTCCTATACAAACGTATTCCTGATTTTAACCTTGGTATTCCTTGATTTTTCACACATTTCAGATATCGACCAGATGCGTGTTTGCATCGTCTTATTTTTAAAATATTTTGTTTGTTCAAGGAGATATATAAAAAAAATAAGAAAGTAGTAATAGTAGTATGAACCCATGTTATGTTAAATTGTAACATATTTTATTTATTGTACATTAAAATTATGAATTAAATTGCATTTATTTTATGTGATTTCATAGTATGTAATTAATATAGAAAATAAAACAATATTTGTGACTGTACTGTGTTTTTATTATTTTATTACTGTCTTGAGATCTTTCACAGTAGAACTTCTTATATCCTGACTGGTTGTGTACGAGGGTAGTGAGGACGATCCAACCATTGATGTTTTCAGGTTCCACCAGTTTTCAGGTTGTACTGCGAGTTCTGTTTCTCTATGTATAAGAAGATTTCCATCAAATCTTTGGCTGGAAATAGCGGCTAGTTTCTCAGTGGTGGGCGTTGATATGAACTTTGAGTGATGTCTTCTGCACAAACGCCTGCCCGCATATCTGGCAAACGTGCTCCCTGATGTTGTAGTGGATCTTCAGGTGCTCCTTGAGGGTCTTGCGATTCTTGAAAGCTTTTCCGCAATGGTCACAGCCAAAGTTACGTATGTCTGTAAACAAAAAAATTAATACCTAATAATAATAATTTACAATAATACTCAATTGTATCTGACTTGGGAAAATGCACAGGAACTAGCCGCCGATCGCTTGGCTAGGAGGCAGATTGAGGAATCCATATGCCATATGTATTGTGACTCAATATTTTTTTAAATTCGGATTTGGAATAGGTCATGTGAATGATTCTTTTGCTTAAATGAGTAAACCAAATGTGTAACTGACTCATTCTCAGATTTAAATAGGCGTTAGACATGATTTAAAAAAATGAAAACTCACTAAATCATTGGTGATTATTTAGATTTAATCTTTCAAACTTACAGCAATATAAATGCTATAAAAGATACGATGTTCCATACGACTTACATATTGGCTTATTTCATATCAGTGAGACTGAATTTTCTCAACAGATTCTTCTAATTATGGAGAGGTTGGCATGTAATCGACCACTACTGCTTCTAAGGCCTTTAAGTCCTATTGTAGCGTTCAATTTATTTATTTATTTATTACATTTCACACATTTAATCATCACAATAATGGGATGGCGACTCAATCAGTAGAGACCCATGCCAATGATCTGGCCCCGACTCACTAGATAGTCCATGTCGAGTCAGGGCATTGTAGTATTATACATAACACATTGTAGTACTAAACATAATTGAATATTACATAATATTAAATTATTGTATTAGCTTGTAAGTACACACACAATTTCCAAATAAATTATTATTAAAATGAAAGACGGCAAAATATCAAAATGTTTGCTTACCGCTATGTGCCGCCATGTGGACAGTGAGGTTATATTTGCTAAAGAACATCGCTCCGCATTCCGGACATGCCACATTCTTTTCTTTCATATGCTGCTTTCTGAAATGTTGCTCTAACCTGTGAGCCGTGAAGCAATTCTTACCACACGTCTCACAAACGTAACTTTCAAACTTAACCCCGTGTTTCTTGATCAAGTGTTCCCGTCTTTTGTAGCTCGTGGATATGCGGATCCCGCACTCTGGACATGTGTAAAGTTTCTTTTTGTTGTGGTATGACTTTATGTGTTGCAAGACGCTGGTTTTGTGCGTGTAAGTTTTGTCGCAGTGTGGACATGTGAATCTGGTTGCGTGCGTTTCTAAATGGGCGCGGTAGGTCACTTGTTTTGCGAAAATCTTGCCGCAAATTTCGCAGAGGTATTTGGGAAAGTGGTACTCGAAATGCCTTCGAAGTCTCGGCCTTGATGTGAATTGTTCGTCACAAACTGGGCAAGTCTTGGAAGAAATGGGCAAAACAGGTAGGGTAGATTCTTCTTGTTTCGGATATTGGTTTTGGTCAAACCATTCTTTCCGTTTCGATTTTCTCTGTGTCACATTGTCTCCTGTGCTGTCTTCTTCGCTATATATAATTTCATTGTCAAATGTTTCACAGTCCGATATGTCAAATTCAGCGTAGTCACTCTGGTTGATTGTTATCTTTTCTCTTTTTAGATGTTTCCGTTTTTCAGCTCTTCGCTTGGAGATGAGACGCGCATTTTCTAGAAATAACAAAATCATATCAAATGTTATACCATTCCATAATCTTAAAATGTTTCAAATGTGTTTACCAGAAGAAATAGAACGTTACATTTTACATGTAACGTGCCTTTCACGCAAAATGCAGAACAAACCTACTCCTCTATATTAATTTTGTTCAATTTTTCAGCTTCCTTTGTATTAGTCTATTCATTATTCTAGTTTGTGTTGTATCGTTTTTCTTCCAGACCAGCTGTATATATTTTTTAATTAATTCATCACTGAAAAATCCCAAGCCGAAGAAATCATTTTACATATTAAATTTTTTTAAATTACCTGTGTTTACAAGACCCCACTTTTTCAATAACTTTAACGGTGACTATCTTTTGGAATGTTTTAACAAATAAATGTAACAATGAAAGCCCCACCCTTTCCCTAGACTGTTTTATACCGAGAGCAGCTCGCGTTTCCTGAAGTCTGACTCCGACATCTTCGATCTGTTTCCTGAACAGAACGGCTTCCTCCAGCCGTGACACACAACTCTCACAGATCTCGGCTTTGCGCACTTCATCGAATAACTAAAAAATACAAATTAATCTGGTTATATGGATATGAAATCTTGCCCGATCAGGCAAAAGTCACTACTGCTGCTACTACTTTCCCTTATCCTGAGAAAAAGAAACACTGTTTTATTTAGGAAGACCATGCGGTGTTGTGGCTTTACTTGTGAGACAGAATGTGTTTAGTAATTATTCTTTAATTAATTTCAAAAGTCCAAGGATCATAGGACTTCAAGTACTATATACGGACGGAATGTTTTCATTTTTAATGTGTGCCTGTGAATCAACCTGACAATTTGGGAGAATTTACAGGTGTGCTAGGTGCATCATATTTTGCAATAGAAGTTGACCATGTCCTTATTTTAGGGGATTTTAATTCACATCCAAAGGATATTTGATTTTGATCTTATATTTCTTCTTCTTTTTTTGATATTTTGTTGTTATGTATTACCTACTGTATCAAAGATGATACGAAATAAACTTATATTATTATGCCTAAAAGATCCGTTCAATAAGCACACCATTTACTATTTTATACAAATTTACTAAATTAATTAATTAAATAAATTTATTTGATAAGAAGTCATAATTAATCTGACTAAGTTAATCTAACTGACTAATCTTAAGTTTAAATAAATTACCTTGATACGGAAGCACGACAAGATGAGATCGCTGTAGTTGTCTCCTCCACAACACTTGGTGCTATCTCGACTGTACAAATTCTTAAGTTTGCTATTATCACTGCAGATGATGCACATTCCTATGGCCTGGTTCACTTGATCTTCGGTACGATTACTCTCTCCCCTGATTCATTTTCCTCTGTATAGCTGAGAAAGATTGTTCATTTCACATCAGAATATAGAATCATGTAACAATATTGTCAAGATAAGCTGCACTTGACGTACACATGCGCCATTGATTAGGGTACATTTCAAAAGAGACAAAAAAATATAAGTTCAGACCGCACCAAATAATTAATAGGTGATGATAAAAAATACTAACCTCTGAATCAATAGCAATTCATACAATTTATACAGGCGAGAGTAAATAGACGCCATTGGAATATTCCTCAATTAATGAAATATTTAAAAAATAAACTATTTAATATTTTCAAATACAATAGGGGGCGAATTTTAGATCATTTCAAAAAATGACGTTCGATATCAATCTGTCAAAATATGACGTTTGTAAACATGTAAACAGAAAAAATAAGCATTTGCAATGATCACGTTCAGTGAATCGAGACGAGCCGCAGAATGTGTTAATTTTTTAATGAATTTTTATATGGTAAAAAATTGTATTTGGGATTGAATATCAAATGATTAGGGAGTTTAAACCAGACGCACAAATGTCGTAATTTTTCAGCCTTAGTTTTCAGAAATAATTGAGCAAGGAAGTTTAGTAGTAATATTAGAAAACACCGTCGCTTAAAACTTTTAGAACGCTCTCTTCAGTTGTTGTCATTTGTCATTAGAATTTGTTCTGTGTTTGAAATCAGTTGAAATGTCAAAAATTTCTGTTTATGGTGGTCATTAATTCATTAAATTTGTAAAAATCTAATACCTCTATAAAAATACAAAAAACATATTTACTAACTCACTACTCCATTTCTTCGAAAGAGTAGGATGATAGAACGCCTCACCTATCCTGGAACAATGATTCCTTCATATACCTTCGCACGTAATGGTGCATAGGACACAACAACTATCGAACTAGTATTGAGGACAAACGGAAAATATCTACATTTATAAGTCTATGACTTCACCATGAAATTGGAGTATGAAGAAGTCCAGATACTGGAGTGCATATGGGCGGGGTTATGTGATGTTGTGTGTGATATGCAACAAGGGAGCTATCGAACCCTAGTATGGCCAGCAGGAGAACTACTGTGATATGCTGACATTTTGCTTTAATCTACAGGTAATAACGATTTAAAAAAAAAACATTTCCTATCTTCCCTTCTTTGGGGGGGACTTGGTGTGCCATCCGGGGGCCCGTCCGGCTGTTTGTGTGTGCGAATATTGGAGTATGGTCTCAAACTCATATCCCATCCCTGTGATATGAGACAACTCAATTGTATTGTCTTTTGATACTGATTGTGATAAGGTACGGCAGGGGACGTAAAATAGTGTCAAGATAGGATGATAGGGTGATAGTGTGAGATGCACACATGCGTTCTGTCCCCTCCCCTCTTTTCCCTATCCCCCCTCCATTGAGACCCTGACCGCGAATGCACGGGTGGATGTCTGGGATGAGGGGCCTGGCGGGCGGATGAGGAACTCCATACGGGTGGTTGTAATTACTAATCTACCGGCGAAACTAACATCACTACCACTGTAAATTTGGGCCGACTCTGTTGGTTTGGGTGATGGAAACAATGACTTTAATACATAAGCCGTGACGGTGGTAGGGGTACAATGAAAGCATTTTTCGCGTACAAATCATAAACATCCGTATTTTTATCACACTAACAATCTTAAAATCGCGTTTAGCTTGTTGAAAAAATCGAGCCTGGACTGAAAAAGACTCAATAGTCTTTAAAGCAGTCTAGGTAAAGGGTGGGGCTTTTCATTGTTCTCTTCAGTATTCCTTGACACCGACTGCGACACATAAACTTCTCACACTTAAATACACATCATACTCATACATCAAGATGGCGCTGCAATGTGCTCCGAAACGTTTGTGGATAAAAAATAAATAAATAAAATATAAAAATAAAAACCCCATTTTGCGGCCACATGTTGTCTGCACCGCTAACTCGGTCCCATGTTTAAATTCTAGTGCAAAACACTTGGCATTTTCTGGCCTCGGTACTCCTCTTCAATGTACCTTTTTACGTAACCTAAATGTAATGTTTTTAGGTAACGGATGAAGAGAGAAAAGGAGAGATATGTGAGAACTGTGTGTCTCGCTTGCACGATGCGGTATCGTTCCGGAAACAGGTTGAGGAAATCGGCCATGATGCCTGTCACTTGCAAACAACAACTTGGTAACAATGATGTTTATTTTACATAGATAGGGTATTTTCTTCCGTTCCTCTCTGTCTGTCTCTGCTTGGTTATCAATATATGTCATTGATTGGTAAAGTGGTTTGGACAGTTAGCTCACATACACACAACCCTCTAGGATTATAAATAAATAAATATTCATGAATTTATCAGCAGAGAAAAGTATTTAAGAACCAAGTAATGTTGTCACTCCTTGCCCAAAGCTAGTAGTTGGTATGTTGGGTTGATCATGTTTTATGCAATTACTTTTATTAATCATTAATACAGTTAACTCCAAGTGGGAAACACTAAAATTTCACCAAATCTACCCACTCGAAAATCATAAAGGCTCTCTTACTATGCTATAAGATTAAATTTGACTATTTGAAAGCAGCCCGAAATTGAAATATTTGGGTATATCATAAGAGCTCAAATATTTCTTTTTCTTTAAAAAAAAAAAAAAAAAAACTATGACAGAAAAGAGATATTTAAAATTAGTTTGACAGCGCTGCGTACATTATTATACCAGTTGTTAACGCCGATTTATACAATATTCAAAATATTTTGTTATCAGGCAGGTAATAGACAATTATCAAGAATTTTAAAAATTATCCAATAAATTTAAATGAAAAATCACAAGGTGATAGGTGCGATTATTTTTTATATCGGTTAATAAATAAGCGAGATATACAAAGTCAAACATTAACATTTAAAATTTTCAAAGTAGGTACCTAACGCTTGATAAATGTTTTAAATAAATACCTGTTGCAGATTACTTGAGTAAAAATGACAACGAAGATAGTTGTAATGAAGATTTTGATACAATATTTGATGATGATAAAGACAACTGGTCACATGATGTTAAGAACGATATTTTACTGGGTAAAGTACACAATTTTAGCTTTGAATAATACTTAATTTTTTATTCTTTCTCCTTATATACAAAACAAAAACCGTCCTAAAATGTATTTAGCATTTTTGATAGTAACTAACTAACTAACTTATGATGATAGTAGTTGTACATAACCTAAAAATTGTGTTATATATCGTTTATACAACGCCAAAATCGCGAATTTGCGGAAATGCTATTTTAATATTTTAAGCTTAAAAGTAGTAAATTAAACCTGTTTAAATTATTATTTATGTAGCTTAAAATAATGAACAAACCGTTGGCTATGGAAATAATTATATTTTGTTATAATTGGCATAGGTTTATAACTTCAAATTTCAATTTCTAAACTCAGCATCTCAAATGGACGTTCGGCGTTGGACTGACAATATGGCCCCCGTGGAAAAACTCACCAAGTAACAATAGGTAACAAGTTATAGGGTGGCCCAGTGGTAGGGTCGCGGCCTCTAAGTCTAGAGATTCTCTATTCGAACCCCCCACTCCGCCTTGACTTGATTCCTATTTTCAAGCACAAGCCGCTTAGGTTTATAGAAAATAGTATTATAAGATTGCATAGATTTTTTTCCGAAAAAAGTCACTATACCACGTTTTTTTATTTGTATGGCTCATATATGCCCTATTGCACTTGTCAATTTCGTTTATTTAACCTTTTTTAAAATGTGTTTTACAGATAAACTCAATTGATAAGACTTTCGCGAAAACATCTGAAACAAACAAACTTATATTGAAAAAGGATTTATTAAACTCATGTTATCATGCCAACAGTACTAAACATGGTGAGTATATTATAATAATAATTTTTTTAATGTTGTACCAGGTAGTTATGCTACTAACTGGTCTTTATCTTGTTAAAAAAAAAAAAAGCGAATATTATGGAGATTGTTCTTGTACAAATACATGTTTCTATTCTAGAATAACGGAGTTTTTTCTCTTTTTAGAAACCAAAATAGCAAGTAACAAATCAAAATTTTCCAGTTATTGGGGAGTTTCTAGTGATGACTCTGAAGATGATGAATTTGATGTATTCTTTGACAAAAATCCCTTGGATAGCGATGATTGGAACAATATAGAGCGCAATAAACAACAAAATGAAAGTAAGAATAATAAGAAAACAAGGAGAATTGAATGGTACGATCAAAACCAATATCCAATAACTGTCACTAAATCACAGATCCCTTTACTTAAACGCAGTTCTAGGCAGTGTCCCATTTGTGAAAAAGTGTTTAAAAGATCGCAGGTCTCTGGGCCAACATTACTTAAATCACAACCCTCCCTATCTGTGCGAAATATGTGGAAAGACATTAAAAAAGAAATACCTTTATACCTGGCATATTGCAAGACACTATGGACTCGCAGAAACAAAAGCAAAAACAAACGCCGAATCTCGTTATACATGCGAGTTATGTAAAAGAAGTTACTTGCAAAAAAACAGCTTGAAACAGCATGTCAAGACGGCTCATCTTAAAGTGAAACTGTTTTCGTGCTATAAATGTGGTGAGAGATTTAACAATAACAGGCATAGAAAGGAACATCTGTACGAAAGCCACGGAGTTTGGTATAATCAGTGTATTTGTCCTGTCTGCCAGAGGAAATGTTACACAAAGGACATGCTAGACAGACACGTGCGAAGCGTGCACGGTAAAGAAAAGAATGTCGCATGCCCCAAGTGCGGTAGCTTATTCTTTAATAAAACCCTTCTGAACAAACACATGACAACTCATAGCGGTACGTTTTTTAAATGTAGTCAATACAACGCCAAAAGCGCGAATTTGCAGGAATGTTGTTTAAAAATAAAGGTTTCAAGCATAAAATAGTATCATAAACCTGTTCAAATTATTTTTTAAGTAGCCTAAATAATTAACGGATTTTTAGCTATGGAAATAATTCTATTTTGTAATAATTGCAATAGGTTTATAATTTCAAAATTCAATTTCTAAACTCATCATCTCAAATGGACTTTCTGCAGATTCGCAGTTTTGGCATTGAATAGACGATACATTGTTTTCTCAATACTACTCATAATCTAAGCTCCCTTATCTGCACTAAATGGTATATAGGGCATTCATACATCAAATGCAGTGAATTACACTTCAACGTCAGTTCTAGGCATTACATGTGAAATATTTTGATGTGAAAATCACATTCAAATAAATATTTCATATTGACCCCATTGGAAATCAAACTTGCGACCTCATCATGCATAGCAGCCCAGGCCGGAAGCAGCAGGCCGGAATGGCCATTGTACTAATAACTAACAACGATTATTAAATGGGTATATTTGGTAAAAATTTTGCAATACCCTCTTGTAATTGTGATTATTCTGTCGGCAGATGAGAAAAACTTCCACTGCGACATGTGCGGGAAGGCGATGAAGACGAGCAAGTCTCTGCGGGAGCACCAGAAGATCCACCTCGACATCCGGCAGTATGCGTGCGAGGTGTGCGGACGGGCCTTCGTGCAGCACACGTCCCTCAAGGTCCACATGTACGCGCACCACAAGGAGGCCGCCGCCGCCTTCCGGCCCATCAAGAAGAAGGCCAACAGACGATCGAGCCGCTGCGGGACCACCTGAGTCAATTTAAAAATAAGAAATTGCTGGATTTGGCTTCGTCAACTATCCCAAAGTTTCATGGGAGGTTTCTGGCGCGGGAGCAAGAAGTTTGGTGGAGTGAGGGCGGCTGGGGAACTCTTGGTAAATTTGTATCAGCCAGGAAGCGAGTCAGGAGATTCACAAAAAATGTGATGGAAATCCTTTGCTCCATTGAGCGCTGCATTCGTGACTTGCAAGACTCCCCCCTCACTGACATTTGCTTTTTAGACAAACCTGTAATATGGAGATGAGTTATTTAAAAAAATCTTCAATTGTGATTACAGTGTTAATATGAAATTAAGAATTTAAAATAAAATGAAATGATTTGTTATTAATTTTTGGCAGGAATTTTAGCGGTTTGTTATGAGTATCTAAACATAAGTGTACATAATTAATGAAAAAGCTATTATGGGTTAGCGATTAGAGCCGGGGCCCCTTTAAAGTGTGAATCGTTATTTCCAATGATTTCCGATTATTTCCAAGAGTATTAAAAAAATATTGGTAAAGGGAAATATATTTGGTTTAAAAACGCAAATTACTTCTTTTTCATGGTTTTTTTTTCCCAACCCTAAATGTAGCAGCCGAATACCAAAGTATTATGTGGTATTTTCTTACGGTTATAAAACGCTTCTCGTCTGTCGTCGTTTTTGTTCTTGTTTTGATTTTTTGTGCATAGATAAAATCCGACTTTTCGTTTTATTTGTGAATTGTAGAATTAAATTCGCTCAGTCTTTAATTGGAACCGTTAATACTAATTATATAACATGCAAAAAGTTATTGTATCCTAAACTGAATATTTAAAACATTGTTATAATGTGGATTTTCGTGGTTTTGTGTTTTCGACAGTTCGTAAAAAACAAGGACAGGAGTTAAGTGGTATTTTTGATTTCAAGATGGCTGCTCCGACGGATTTACAGCTCGACAAGATTTGTAGAGGCTGTTTGCTGGTTAAAAAGGACATGAGACCGCTCGTTAATGAATTAATGGCCGACATGTTGAGGTCTTGTGCTTCTGTTCAGGTAAATAATCGCTCTTTTCGCGCCCTAAAGTATTTTTATCAAAGTTGGGATGTGTATAGTGGTGTCTCTTTCACCTTGCCTACGGACGCCATTTAAAGTCCGTGTTATAATTTTTTCCTCTGTGCGTCTGATTTTAATTTGCTATAATTCTTGTATTTGTTTGATAAACGTCAAAAATTCGGGGGGAAACGTCAAAATAAATCAAAGTTATTTATTTTCTACGTCCGCGTTCAAACTTTAATACGTTCTATAATGAAGTTACATGAAAAATGTATGACAGAATAAAACCCAAATACAAATTTTTATTTTTATTTTTTGTGTTGTAGGTATGTGGAAAAAATAAATAAAATTCATGCGTTCATTTATTTTTTTTTTTTAAATACATGATAAAAATCAGCATCCAATTTTTACCATGTAAATTTTACCTCTAAAATTCCAAGATCAAAAATGATACGTCACACTTGGTTTGTACCAATTCTGTGCCCTATGCACCACCAAATGTTGATAGGGGATAGTAAGTAACTGCATATAAAATCCCAGTATTGATCTTAATTAAAAATTAATTTATATATTTTTATTTTTTATCAGTGTTAAATTGGGGTAGTTGTAGTTACGTTTGTTAGTATGGAAATAAAAGAAATATCTCCACGTGACGGTAACTCACGACCATAGAGAGAATTAATGGCTGTCCTGGCATCAGTCGCCACATTTCTATTCATGAAATGTTTCCAGATCTCTGACGCAGAAGGGCTCCCATCGCAGCTGTGCCTGCAGTGCGTGCACCAGGTGTCGCGCTGCCTGCTATGCTTTTTCAAGCAGCAGTGGAGGCTCCGACTCCCAGCTGCACTCCTTCTCGACCAGAAACTGACATTGGTACCTGATTTCCACTGATAACAAACTAATATGAGACACAACTGTATGGAATAGAATGGTCCTTGTTGGGACCGCTACTACTGTATATGCTAAGACCCCTCGATCTACTGATCGAGATAATGAATATGGTATATTGTACCAATGCAGTGAAAAGTAGTATTTTTTAGTAACTTTTTATCACTCTGTTCTAAGGTTCTAAAGTTGCGCTTTTGTTATTCAGTCGCTTGGCTAAAACTTCATGGGACAATGAGAATACCATAGAAGATATATCGCCGGATAATGAGATGCAGTTTTCTTATATTGATAACAGTAAGCTTCATTTTATAATTGAAAAATAGGCCTTATCGTCGACAAAGAAACATTACTTCCTAATTCGATAGTGAAAGCCGGTTTTTTCAGGTTCAGCTAATCTGCAAAATTTGATAGAGTCAGTTTTGACTGGAAAAAGCGGGAGAAAAAGAAGTTAATCGCGTTACCAAATGCTTTCATTGCCCCTATCACTGTCTCGGCTTAGATTGTCATAAACACATTCACCCCAACCAGTTCAAGGGTTTGGCCCAATTTACAGTGTTAGGGATGTTAGTCAATACTACCCCCTTCAATTAAGTAAAGTGGACCATGTCTTTTAGTTATATTGAAATAATAAAAAAAGTCAATTTTTCAATAACAAAAATGACAGAAATGTGGCAGTTGGTGTGAGCTGTAGCGCGGTATTTTTCGTTGATTATTGACAAATTATTATTTGCTATAGTGTATTCATGGAGCCAATATCCAACATGTTATGTTAAACATTATTAATAACTATTAAATATTGATTTTGACAGCAATTCTCAAAATCACACGACTCGTCCGGGTCGGGGGCCCCCCCCTGGAGTCCTCTTCATCACCACCGCCAACCATTCTGTGGAATGGGAACATCACAATGTCCAGGTATTTTATTCTTTTATCTATTTTATTTAAAAATTCATATTACAATTACATTGCGAGTGTAACAAGGGTGGGCTTATTGCTTGTTTACCCCCCCCCCCCCCCCCCCCCCCCCCCCCAAAAGCCCACAATCTTCCATCCGAGTATGCATTTTAAAATTACATTGCATGATTTACAAGATTGATACACTAAAATATGCAGCGGGAAATGGATATGGTAAGGTAGAAAGGAATTGGAAAGAGGCTGAAATGAAGGTTAAAGGTTTATTTCTAGAGGTTATACAAACTAAAATTGAAAAGAAATACATTAAATTCATGTTAATGTCTATGATATTGGCTCTATTTAATAGATACTTGTATGCCATTATTGTATAAATATAATATCGAGCTTATGTGCGTCACAGCTAGCTCGAATAAAGCGCGATTGGAAGTTCCATTTTTGACAACTGGTGCCGTATATCGGCAAAAACACGGCGAATGTTGCTTACAAATGGTCCAACGTCTCTGGTTTATCAGCCTAGAACTAGGTAGCGGATTCACATACCTTCAAAGAAAGTTATCTAATGGTGTGAGATCACACGATCGTGGAGGCCCAAATGGACATAGTGGATGGTAAGTTAGCCAAAATTTTTCAAAACAAAAAAAAAACTACCTTTACTTTACTAAAGTAAAAAGAATCTATGTCGTTTGTAGCTTGGGACTGTAAACTGCCACTACTTTCTCATATCCCCGCAGGGTACTTGACGAAATAATAAAAATACCTTCCACAAACACAGTTGATTGAAATTGGTTTTTCCCTCGCAGGAGCAAGATGTAGTCGAAGATGGACAAGGATGTGCTGTTTGTATGCAAGTCTCGAGCGGACAGCCATGGACTCTGAAACGGCTATGGTGTAAGGAGCAGCCCGCTAGTGATGGAGATGAAGATGATTTCCTTGGTGAGTTTATACTCTATACATTCATTACAATACTGTCAAACTTAAAATGATTGTATTTCTGTTATTAATTATCCGATTTTCTTGTGAATTTTTCTGCATTGTGGAGTTATGCTGGTAACTAACATAAGCACGAAATGTCGGTTGCAGAGCTGGCCACGTTTCAGGCGTCCAACTCGGTGACCCCGGCCCGCTCACATCTGCAATCTCTGCCAGCGGGGGTTCAAGCACGCCAAGTTTTGCTCAAGATCACATGCGCCTGCACTCCATTACTGGATCAAGGGTACGCGTACTCTGTGACAAATCTTCCTCCCTCCTGAGATGACTAACTTATTAGGTATGGACTAAATAACCATCACGCCATTTTCCGTAGGGGAGGCCAGAGAAGATAGAACGCACTACCACTCTGTCTCTGACATACTTCCTCTACATTCATACTTCTTCTCATTGCACATACGCCGATTATTCCAACATGTTCAACTTTCAAGTACTTTTCGTTACTTGGTCATGGCCCATGTCTTTCTCGGCCTTCCTCTCGGCTTCTACATCCAGGCACACTTGCATTTTAAATCTCCTTTTAGCCGTTCTTTCATCACTCAATTCGCTCCACATGACCAAACCATCGCATCGTTAAATCCCTTTTCTTAATTTTGTCGATATTATTCAGTTTATCTCAGCCTTAGCACTCTGCTCTAATTTCGACATTTGTACACCTATCATACATAGTCTTACCACACGCCTAGAGATCGCATTTCAACAGCATTCAGTCTACTTTATCCTTCTTTTTTCCAACACCACGCTTCACTAACATACATAGGGGTTTGTACCAGAACTCCGTTTTGTGTACTGCCAATTTTGCTTCTTTCGATAAGTTCTTATTTGCCACTATCGATTTCAAGGGCACTATTAACTCTGTTTCCGGCACTAACCTTCTCTCAATTTCCTTATCCACATTTCCGTCTCTTGTTAAACATACTTCCCAAGTATACTCAAATTCATAATTCTTTCCATATAATTATTACCATAAAATTAAAATTGCACTGTGAAGTGAAAAAGTGCCACTTAGGGAATGCTCTCTGTGCTTTGAATGCTGTGAGAATGTAGCGATGTTTCAGAAAAAACTTTGTTCCCTAATCTTTTGTATTTTTAAGCCAATAAAACTGACAAAAGCATATTTAAATTGGGGTATATTTATACGAAAAGGGTGGTATATAAATTTGTGTGTGTTGTCAGGCCAACTGCAAGAAGCCCCCGACGTGTCCCGTGTGCCAGCGCTCCTTCAAGGGCCCCGGCATGCTGCGGCTGCACATGAAGACGCACGAGGAGCGCCCCCAGCGCCAGCCCACCTGCACCATCTGCTTCCGGGTGTTCAAGACCAAGACCATACTCTACCGTCACAGGCAGTCACACTTCGAGGTAGTACTTGCAATAATCTGTACTCCTGGTATAGCTACACAATGTTTGTTTCTGTGAACTAATGGTTATAATGAAAGCCCCACCCTTTCTCTAGACTGTTTTAAAGACTATTGAGTCTTTTTCGATTCTAAGATTGTCAATGTGATAATCTACCTACTCCTACCACCTACCTCTCCTCAAACCTTTAAAACATCCTTCGTTCATCCTCTTTCCTATGCCTTTCCTTCCTTCCTCTTTTCCATTTCCCGATGTCATATTTTAGTATATTGATCTTGTAAATAATGCAATGTAATTTTTAAGCTTTATCTTCTCACCAATACTCGGTACAATAAATGATTATCACTAAAATAACTAAGGGTTGGTTGGAAGATACTGCTAAAAAGCAATAAGCCCGCCCTTGTACTCTTGCTATGTAATTGTACATGAAGTTTTAAATAAATAAATAAAAATACGGATGAATTTACTTGATGTACGCAAACAGATGATTTCATTGCCCCTACCACTGTCTCGGCTTATGTATTATAATTGTCATTGTTTCCATCATCCAAACCAACCAGACTCGGCCCAAATTAACAGTGGTAGGAAAACGTTAGCTACTACCCCGATCGTTATTTATTAGTAAGTACTACCACCTGTATGGATACCGGTATACTGCCTCGCCAGGCCCCTCACCCCAGACATCCACCCGAGCGAACTAATGGTTGGTTGTTTTCTCGCAGCAAAAGACCCACCCGTGTACGATATGCGAGAAGAGCTTCATCAGCAACTACGCCCTGCAGGCTCACCTCGCCAGGCACCGGGGGGAGAAGCCGCACGCTTGTAACGAGTGCGGCAAGACCTTCTACAACACCACAGACCTCAAGGTAAGCTTGGGACTGTAAACTGCCACTTTACCAATTCCAAGCGTTTATTTTACTTTTGACAGCTCGATTATGTATCGATTAGGGATTTCCTAATGCGTTACCGAATTGATTTCTCATAAAAATCGACTTTATTAATGAAGAAGTTTTAATCAATTTAACACATTTATATTTTATTTTTGCTCAACATTTTGTAGTTTATAAACATACCCAGACATTTAAAGCAGAGTTTATATTACGAAAGAGCTGTCGTAAAACTTTTTTTTGTTAACAGTCTTTATTCAATAAAAAATATGACAAAAAATACATAATTTCTTTACAAAAGAAACTTTAAATACAGTCCCGATAAACTCCTTAATTGGAGTTTGTCATCGGGTGCAGGAGCTACAGAAAACCGAAATATGCATAGGACTATTTTATTGTCGTAATGCAAATTGAGAAATTCTGTGTCGCGACAAACAAAGAAAAAAAAACAAATAGGTTTTAATTTAAATCACATTTTATATCTTTTCATGGAAAAAATCAACTTGAATAAACCTCGTTGCATAAGTAGGCTCAATAAACATCGATATCGATAAATATCGGAGCTAAAGAACATGTGCTTCACTATCGTAAAGACAAAAACATGAAGTATTGCATTTTTCGGTCTATGGTTGCCTGTCAATAATTACGGAACTTTACAGGCGCCCATGTGTCAAAAATAAAATAAACGCTTGGAAGAGTTATAGTAATACAATTCCCCCTTTTTTCATTCCGGCACAACTCTAATTCAGAATAATGGATTCAGTTTTAACTGGAAAAAAGTAAAAAAGAGAAGGTTATACGCGACCAAATGCTTTCCCCTATCTCTGTCTCGGCATAAACAGGTTCACCCCAACCTGCTCGAGCAGCTGGCCCAAATTGAGTAGTAAATATTACATTTTTGGGTCGTGTTCAAATACTTGCACACAAATCTGGATTTATCCCAAGACGGGAGTAGGTATATATTTTATTTTTATATCCCTACAGAGATGAGGTAGAAGTTTTTCAAATTCAGGAATATGGATATTCGAGCGTTTACAGGGCTTATGACCTGTCATTGGCTGGGTTGTATAAAATTCCTGGTCTAAATATAAGTAAAATAAATTGCAGAGTCATCTGCAGGCGATTACTAGTACTTAATTTAACTCATCAGAAGAGTCTTTACTACAAAAAAATACAGTGATTTGCCAATAAATACTTACTTCAATATCAATGCATAGATGGAGCGTTCAACTCGCTGGTGGATGATTCTTGATTCGTAGCATATACACCGTGTCCCACGATGAGCCCGCGAAACTCCGGAGGGTGATTGTTCATGGTATTCTGAGAAAAAAATCCTTATAAAGTTTTTTGATCCGGGCATTTTTAATAATTAATTAAAAAAAAGTGTTAATAAAAAGCGACTATGTAATACTGGCTTCTGTTTGAAATGCTAGCGGTGGCGGGGTGGCGTTGGGCGGGGAGGAGTGGGGGTCCGCTCTGGTCACCGAACGCCTTGCCTTGTGCGGACATTCAAAATTCGAATTTCATATCTGAAATTGGTGCAGGTCACGTGGTGTTAGCCAGTTCAAAAATGGACGGTATTACACGCGTGAATTTTTATTCATATTTTAATCATTTTTTTTAAGAAATTAGAATTGAGTTTTTTGAAAAACTTTATTAAGATTTTTTTCTCAGAATATCATGAATAATCACCCTCTGGAGTTTCGCGGTCTCATCGTGGGTAACGGTGTATACAAAATCAAAAATGTTACCTGGTGTGAATATTCGCTAAAATAAGCGGAATGGGGAATGTTGTAGTACCTACATAAAGTGGCCACTTAACCCAGCCAATAACAGGTCATAAGCCCTGTAAACGCTCGAATATCCATACTCCTGAATTTGAAAAAATTCTACCTCATCTCTGTAGGGATATAAAAATAAAATAGTAAATATTAGTAATTCTACCCCTTTTTTTAGTCGTTAGTTACAACTACCTACCGCCCAAGTGCCGCCATCCTAGTACCAACTGCCGCTAACAATCTGTCTGCAGGTCCACATAAGACTGCACACGGGGGAGAAGCCGCTGACGTGCGGCGAGTGCAGCAAGACGTTCCGGCGCCACTCCACGCTGTGCCAGCACATCAAGAAGCACCGCGGGATACGCGACCACGTGTGCACCGTCTGCGAGAAGGCCTTCTTCGAGGTGTCCAAGCTCACGGCGCACATGCGCGTGCACACGGGTAAGACATGTGTACTTTGTTACTTTGCCTTATCTGCACCTAATGGGGCATACATCTTCTTTTATTTTTGGCTTTTCACCGCACTATGCACACTCCGCGGCATATGCAGTCAAGAAAATCAGGAATCTTTCTGATAGAGGCACTGCAAGACTGGTCTATTTTAGTTACTTCCACAGTTTCCATGTCGTATGGCATTCTTCTGTGGGGGCTGCTGATGTTAACAGAATATTTATCTTGCAAAAACGAGCGATTCGGGCCATATATGAATTACCTCCTAGACAATCTTTGCGTCATAAATTTAAAGAAAAAAAAAATTTACATTCATATCTCAATTTATTTACAAAAATTTAATGTTTGTTCATAAAAACAAGGTGTTCCTAAAAAATGGCGACAAGCATGCAATAGGAGAACACGCGAAATAAAACACAAATTTGTAGATACTACAAGCCGGCTGCAAAGGGTCAGTAAGTCGTTTAGAGGGCAATGTTACACGCTTGTATAAAACAGGGTGCCAGAAAGCATTCAATCATCATGTATAAAAAAATTGATAAAAATATAATTATGCTTGAAGGCCTATTACCAGATAGGTGACTATTTTGAAGATCCGAACCCTTGGACGTGTTGATTTATATTTGTATAGTTTTGTTATATTATTTTTATTATAATTTGTGATATTTTTTGTATATGTAATCTTTAGTTTTTTTTATGGGCGTCAAAAAGTGATTTAATATCCTATTTTGAAAAATGTTAAAAATAAATATGGAGTGTTCTAGCCAGCGTCGAGTTGTATATTCTATTTACATATTTGAATTTTTACATGTGATAGTATTATATACAAAAATTAGTATGTTAGACTATAACTATAATGTACAACATTCACATGTTGATGATGTTTGCAGGGGAGAAGCCGTACGAGTGTTCGTACTGCACGCGCTGCTTCGCCCAGCAGTCGGCGCTCATATACCACCAGCGCACGCACACGGGAGAGAAGCCCTACCCCTGCAAGATGTGCGACGCACGCTTCACGACCTCCTCCGCTAGGAACAACCACATGGTCACGCACACCGGCATCAAGAAGTGAGTATATTCATGTGACGGCGTACTAGTGTCCAATAAGCCTGACGACTGTCAGTTAACCTACTGTACACCAAACCGTGAATACACGGGCAGATTTTGTGACACCCGGGCGCCAAGCCTTGCCGGCACGGGCAGTATCCATGCAGTTCAAGGCGTATAATCGATTGACGTGCTTAGACCACCGAATCGAAATAAATAACTGAATTATTCAAAATAACTAAAATATCAGTTTAAATATAGGTTTCTCATGACTGTGGCGTGACCTTGACTTTTCGCGGCAAAATACGCAGTTTTTGCTATTGAAAAAAGTTGGTTTTGTAATAATCATTGGATTTTTTAAACTATTTGTGTGATAAATTAAAAATCTGATAAAGGTTTTGTTGAAAAAAATGCAGTTTTGTGACTTGGCATTAATTTTTTGTTTGATTTTTCAAATATTCACGCCAGAATGACAGCTGTCATTTTGTTAATGCGATGTTATTGTTAAATAAACACATTATTTTGTGACAATAAGCAGGTCAATATCCAGTTTATACATGTATCTACCAAATAATTGCAAGCCATCCAGGATTATTTTTAGTTTTTACTTGAAAATAACAAACGTAAAAAAAACACTTTGCAAGGTGATTAGTGGCAATGGCGGTGAGACAAGCAAATTACAGGAATATTGTTCCAAACAATGTACTAGACGCTCTGTCTGTCCCCAGGTTCCCGTGCACCATCTGCTCCAAGGGCTGCACCAACCGCACGGAGCTACGCGTGCACATGACCAAGCACACGGGCGAGAAGCTGTTCCCGTGCTGCGAGTGCAACCAGCGCTTCTCCACCGCCTCCTACCTCGCCGTGCACCGGCGCCACCACAGCGGCGAGAAGAAGTTTGTCTGCCTCACCTGCGGGAAAGGTAACCAATCTCCTTAATCCTATCTTTAGTCTTAAGCTATCTTTATATGGCGCAGTTTACTACGCAGTTTTCTGTGCAGTCTGAAAACGGTCCCGTATAAAGGTAAAACTGCATGAAAAACTGTGTGCTAGTGTCAGATTTAAGCTGACATGACAGTCAATGTTTTTTATGTAAACGTTTAAATAGACATTGGTTTATTGTATGCTTTTAAAATACGTAAAAAAACAATAACATATATACATAAATTAGCTAAATATACAATTTCCTGAGAGCAAAACATACGATAAATAACTTACAATCGCGTTTCAAAAATACACATATTTAGCGTGTCTTTTGACAGAAGTTTGACAGACTGCACAGTTTTCTGAACAAGAAACTGTGTAGTTTTCTGAACAAGAAACTGTCTCATATAAAGTGGGCATTAGTCTTTTACTATGTTTATTATAACTTAATTATGAATATTAACTAATTATTACTCACTACATTATTATTCTGTTTCTATAGTAACCTAGCTCTCTGTTTTACCAACCATATTGACTTGACAGCCATCTGTTGTAGTAGTAGTGGCCCTTGTACTTAAGTATCTACTCCATAGATGGCGCTGAAGAAATACAAGTATTTCTTTACACATATACAGGGTGTAACAAAACTCGATGTACAACCCGAAAACTGGTGAATCTACATCATATTTGGAGACGATTGTGTAATATGACTTTTTAATCCAAGCTTGAAAAAAAATATTTTTTATTCTCATAAAAGTTTTCATAAGTATGGTAGATTAAGTAAAATTGCTCAAATTCTTATATTAAAAGGCATTTTTTAATTTTGTTTTCTATGTGGATAGTTTTAATTTGACGAAATACATGATATTTGATATCAATTTGCAAAAAAAAATCTTCATACTCAATTTTCTCAAAAACTAACTATATGTATTTTTCTGTATAACATCTGTATTCTAATTTAGTGTCTTTTCACCAGTCGATGGGAGAACGTTACTCCCGAAACCAGGTAGTGTAGGTAAATTCTATTTTTATAGAATAAACCAATAGTAACACATAACAGTGTTTTAGTTAATCATAATTCACTAACTATAGTCCTTAAAATATAGCTTGATTAGAATGACAGTTCGTCACGTTAGAATCAGTATGAATCAAGTCTGATATGATTGTATGGGACTTGGTTCAAACAAATACTACCATGAAATGACGTCTAATGAGTGATTTAGTACATTAATAAACAAAAAACCATTAGTATCTGGAATGCTTCACATATCAATCAATATATATGTGTATATACTATATAAAATCAGCTTTAAAACCATTTAAAATTTTAAAAATTAAATAGTTTGACAGCTGTCATTCTAATCAAGCTATATTTAACAGACTATAACTCAATTTTTTCAAATCAAAAATTTTTATTCTACAAAATTGACTACAAATGTGATGTAGATTCACTGGTTTCCCGCTTGTACATTGAGTTGCACCCTGTATAAAAACAAATAACATATTACAAATATTAACTTCACCATTGTTACATTGATATACAACTAATATGAATTGGTCTCCCTCCACTCCAGGCTACGTGGAGTCCGGTTCGTACAAGAAGCACCTTAAGACCCACACCAAGTCGGAGGTGGACGCGGCGGAGCTGGCGGAGGCGGCGCGCAACTCCCAGACGCGGCAGGCGGGGAAGGGGTACGCCTGCCCGCTGTGCCCCAAGACCTACACCCAGGGGCAGAACCTCAAGAAGCACATGGCCTCGCACGGCATGCTGAATGCGGTGAGTAAGGGCTGTCGGTGGAGCCTTCTCCGGTTTCCTTAACGGGATATGTTACTGTGCAAGTTTTTGGAATGAACTAATTGTTTTAAAAAAGATACGTCATATAAATTAACTCTTGAAATTTTGTTTTGTACATGAAAAAAATTTAAAAATTCAGTATTCTCCTTACTGTTCCCTTAATATTCCCTTTACTGTTCTCTTGTCAGAAGCAGTTTGGAGTACGCGTCGGTAATTTGGACTCCGTATTACCAAGTTCATATAAACTTCCTTGAGACTATACAGCATATATATTTTTGAAATATGTAGCGTATAAGATGAACTTGTGTGATGCAGATATAGATTATGATGCCCTATTATCAATATTAAAATTAACATCTCTAAGCAACGTAGATTGCAAAATGAGATTGTTCTTTTATATAAACTAATAAATAATAAACTTGACTGTCCAGTGTTGTTGAATGAGGTCAGATTTCGCATACTGGGTCGCACCACAAGAAGTTGCCATTTGTTTAATCCAAACACTGAAAATAGAAATTACGCCTATAATTTACACCATAAAATAGGATTCAAAGGAATGGCAACTTGGTGTGCGACGGTGTTGATCTCTTCAACTCCAGCATTGGATCAGTCAAGTCATTTTGTAATAAACTCTAGCATTGTATTGTGTATTTAAGGCATATTATGTATTATATATATTTTTCATTTTTATGTATTTGCTAATATTTTTGTATTCTCTTTTTATGAAAAGCCTGTATAGGCGTTTATAATGAAAAAAATAAAATTAACGAAAAATATTACAAAATAGTTAAAGAAATAAATTTGTCCTCACTGGGGTGACCTGTGCCAAGGACTTATTTTACAATGAGGAACTCCGGCCCGGAACGGAATTTAATTTTTAAAATGTTTTCGTGTAGACGCGAATATTTAAAAATTTTGAAGTAAGATGAAATACAATTTGACATCTCAACAGAGACGAGAAGTTTGGAAGGGAATATGGATATCTAGACGTTTACAGGGCTTATGGCCTGTCATTGGCTGGGTTAAGTGGCCACTTGATGTATTACAACATTCCAACGTGAAATCCAGTTTTTGTCTACAAGTATTTGGACACACTGAAAATGTTGTTTATAAGATGAAATATCTCAAAAATGTACGCAAAAATTATTTTAAAATGTTGAAAATAATATTCATTTAAAAACCGAAAACAATGACGTCACTCTTTGCATCTCAGACAGATTGCATATATTTTTGACAGATTTGTTACTGGCTGGAGAAATACCACCTACTGCCGCGCCGTCAACCACCTGTTTTATGATGTCACTCCTGCAAAAATGACGCACTTAATACATTTTATATATGGATTTTTTTTTAATCGTATCTTCATTAATAACACACAAAAAAAAAATACAAAATTGTTTTTTTGCTTAGTTAAATAGCACGCTAATAGAAAAAATAATTTAGAAAACATTGTCATTGCTAATTTTTTTAAATTTTTTTATTATTTTATTTTATTTATTATAGGCCCATGTGTGTTTTGAATTAAATGTAAAATTGTGAATTGAAAATGATTATCTGTTAGGTTGAATAATTTTGTTTATCTCTAATCTACCCACCTCCACTATCCAATTTGACACGGTTTTTTTGAAGACAAGTTCTTGTTTTATTGTTCTGATGGACAAAGGGAACTTGTTGTAGAGCTTGACAGCACAGTGGCGGCGTAGCGTAGGTTGGCACCTGAGGCGGTTTTCAAATGAGCATCCTCCAAAATAAAAAAACAAATACCTACTAAATGTGCTAACGCGACTTTTTTTAACTAAAATATTCAATAACATTGTCAAAGTTTACTTTTCTTTCCTTTTCAATTGACAAAATAGAGAGATTGGTTACTTGGCTCATAGTTCGATACGCTTTAATTAACTCTAATTTTGAAAAGCTTCTTTTCACTTGAAGCCACCGAGACGCAAATAGTTGGGAAGAATCTGAGACACAGCAATATTCGGAACCGATTCAGAATAGTCCCATTTTACAATGAATCTCAGAACTTCCAGGGTAGTCCACTGGACTGCCACTTGGCAGGGAATGCTGGAGGCTACCAAGTGGCGCCGCAGTCGGACAATTTCAAAAATAATGTCTTCATCAGAAAATCGATCACCGATTTTGGACAAATTTGGAACTATAGCACGTAGTTCTTCTTCCGTTGGCGTAAACTAAGTTTTAGGATGCACAACATCATATATTATAAGGATGTCATCCATTGCTTTGTATCGATGGTTTAGACCCTCATAAAATCTATCGACACATTCTAACATTGTTCTCTGCAGCTCTTCTGGCAATGTGATTCCAGAGTCTCTGGCCTCTTCTCCTGGCATACGTTTTCGGTATCTTCTCCTTCCTCTTCTTTCAATTGAAATATCCAAGTCTTCACATTTTTTAGTTGCATAGGAAATAGCTCTTTCCACTATGGATACGTTGTCTTTGAGGGAAAATTTTGAGTGCTTTGCACTGTGGACGGTGTCACCCCTTGGTGCTGGGCACCCGGGGTGGACTGCCCCCCCCTTATGCCGCCACTGTGGACTTACGCCTTTGTTTTGTTTTTTTTTTTTTTAGCCCAAAATAAATGAAGACTATTAAATATTTTTTTTCGTTTATTTATGTCGAACATGTATGGATGACTCTTAATACCTTTGTTGTTCGTAAAATATACATTCACGCAACATATATTTGAAGGACTTTATACGTTACCCGTACTGATATTGTTTATGTTTGACTATTATTAATCCCTCCCGTTTATCAGGTTAATCATCAAAGTAGAAAAATTGAAAAAAAAATCACAATTAATATTGACGGTGGAAAGGAAAAAGTTACTAATTGTCATTGACAAGATATGTGCAAGGGAAAATGATACTAAGTGACAAAATAATCTATAATATTATTAGTGTAAAAATGATAGTAGTGTACATCAGTGATGTCTGCCAAAAAAAATTAATCTCAGTGATGTCTGCGGAAAAAATAATCTCCATCCGTTCTTAAGAGTAGGTACTTACTTACAATCATGCCATATTTTTTGCATACTGGTAACTCTGAATTTACAATTAGGTTTATGTGACAGTTCGAAAAGTTTGACAATAATATCTTAATTTTGTATATCTGGGAGCTAATACTCGACATTTTTAAAGACTTTACAAGGGGCAAAAAACATGATTCTATCACAGAAAATTTCGGCTCACACGCCCATTGTGATAGGCACTCTCAGTAAAGTGGTAGCATTTAAAACAAAAAATCACCACGTTTTACGCCTGTTGTCAACTGCGGCGGGCTACCACAACTCCCCTTGATACACTTCAGTTGATATTTAGGAATATGTAATGAAGAGTGTTGTACGTTTCCCTTGCAGGCCGTCGGAGTTCACCAGGTCCAACAGCAGCAGGTCCACGTGGCGGCTTCCGGCTGCCAGCCCGTTCAGCTGCCCAATATAGTTCAGGTATGTGGACTCCAATACTCCATCAACTACTAGTAACAAAACTCCTAATACAACCCGAAAACTGGCGATATTCATCATATTTGGAGTCGAATGTGTAACATGACTTTTGAATCTGAATTTTAAAAAAAAAAACATTTTTCTTCTTATAAAAGCTTTCATTAGTACCGCAGATTATATAAAATTGCGCAAATTCATATTTAAATGCTGACTAAATACATGATGCAACATTTTGGGCGTGTTCAAATACTTGTACACAAATCTGGGTTTTATCCAAAGACGGGAGTAGGTATTTATTTCATTTTATATCCCAACAGAGATGAGGTAGAATTTTTCCAAATTCAGGAATATGGATATTTCGAGCGTTTACAGGGCTTATGACCTGTCATTGGCTGGGTTGAGTGGCCACTTTATGTACTACAACATCCCCATTCGGCTTATTAGCGAATATCCACACCAGGTAACATTTTTGATTTTGTATATATGTTACGAATCGAGAATCATCTACCAGCGAGTTGAATATCCATATTCCTGAATTTGAAATAATTCTATCTTATCTCTGAAGGGATATAAAATGAAATAAATACATGATGTTTGAAAACAATTTGCAAAAATTTCGTCGAAAAAAAAAATCAACTTCGTACTCAATTTTCTCAGAATTTATGGGTCCAATCAAAAAAATTTACTCTACAAAATCGACCCCAACAAATAAGACGTAGATTCACTGGTTTCCCATGGGCTCATCGAGTTTTGTTACACCAAGTTACATAGAAGTTTAACTGTACTTAGTTTACTTTTGAAAATCACTATTTAAACTAATTTAGTTTTGTTGATAGACACGCTCTTTTTGTAATGATCTAATCCCGATATTCCCGTCCAGGTGCAGCCGGCGCATGTCTCAGTGGGGGGTCTCCAGCACCACGAGCTGTCGGCCGTCTCCGTGGCCAACATCGGCCACCGCATCATCCTACAGCCCCCGCAGCCCATGTACCTGCACCACTGAGCGCCCTGTAAACGCCTAACACACAGCTGTCGCCTCGGGCGTCATACGCCATGTTCAATTCGACAGGCTGTCAAACCGTGCTGCTGAAATTTTGTTATTAGAAATATAAGATGTTTTAAAGGCTGTACTAATCTGTAATTTTCAAACATGTCTTTAATAAAATCTCTGCTGAAAATTGACAGTTCTTAATCGCCTGTTCGTGTCAATCTTTATCATAAAAATGTCCTAATTCAAATTCATCAACCTTTCGGAAATTCACCATAGAAGCAAGCAAATTCTAGCAAATTTTGTAACATTTGTATTTTTTTGTAATTTTCCAAGTCTATCAATTGGTAGCGTTTTTTTTTGTAGTTTTATGATGATATCTTTCTTCAAGATTTTTTTAAATTAGATCATTTTCAGTTGATAGCCAATTCCTTAGCAATTTTCTCAACAGATGTCGCCAGTGAGAAAAATCTAATTAAAGTGAAACGAAGCGTGATAATTCATACTAATAGATGTTCCAAAATTTGTCATGTATGTATGTAATGGGGAATGTTGTAATACGACAAGTGGTTACTTAACCCAGCCAATGACGGATCATAAGCCCTGTAAACACCTAGATAATCTACATTAGTTTCCAGCGTTTCTCTGTCTGTGTTGGGATATCAATAAAATTAGATCATTTTTGTTTTACGATTCATCATCCTTATTTTTTTTATTCTACTTATTTATTTTAACCACTCCCATAGGCCAGGAGGCCCAATAATACAGGGGGAACATTACAAACACCCAGGATTGAGAAAAATCACTTAATTTCCACGTTCTCACCGGGAAACGAATCCAAACCCTCCGACTCGTGAAGCCCATATCATAGTCATTAAGCTGTAAAGGCTGCCATAACTTCAAAATTTTTTCAGCGTTTGAATTTTTAAACAGCCGTGGGTTGCTAAGTTATTGACACATTAGTGAGAAATTTGTAGATATATGTACATGACAACTGTCAAATCCCCTTGAAACTGCTTACATAAAATGAATCTACTTATTTTGTGCAATTTATAGTACATTTTGTATAAAGGCTTTTTAGTACAAAATATTTTATATTTTTAACATAAGGATTTTATTTTTTCTCCTGCAATATTTGTAGACAGATCGTATTGGACATAATATACATGGTGTAACAAAACTCGATGTACAAGCGGGAAACCAGTGAATCTACGTCATATTTAGAGTCGATTTTGTAGATTAAAATGATTTGATTTGACCAAAAGTTTTCGAGAAAATTGAGAAATAAGTTTTTACAATTTGGTATAAAAAATCATTTATTCAGTCAAATTTATACTATCCGTAAAGAAAACAAAATCAAAACACGCATTTTCTTAAGAATTATTGCAATTTTCCTTAATCCACTGCTACTACTTTCCTTTATCTGCACCCAATGGTGCATATGGCACTGCATCGGTACACCGAGTGCGGTGTCTCTTGATCATTTTATTACTTGAAGGTAGAATGATCAGTCTTACGCTTCGGTACCATTAATTATGTTTAAAATGTTAATAATTAAATTTTTAGTTTGTAAATACATTTTCTACTTGTGAATATTTGTACATTAGTCGTGTATATTTTTAATTTGTAATTTGTGTTGATAAATTCTTGTTTTCTTCTAGAAAAAAAATTCTTCTGTATATATTTGTACATATATGCTACTTTTTACCTTTAAGATAAGTCGTATTATTAAAATATCTAGAGCATATTATTAAACACAAATAGTAAAGTTTAACTCATAAAAAATACCAATTGGTCTTTGGAGCAATATTATTTCTTATATTACTACTTATTTTCAACGCATTATATTTTTAATGTAATAAATGATTACCTTTTTACGAAAATAATTTATACTGTAGTATTTGTTTGAAAAACGTTTATACAATCCACATGAGACACTTTTCAATGAAATACTGCGATAAATGTAAACATATTTGTAAAAAAATTACAAGTTCTTTAACTTTAAAACGCACTTTACATGGGACTAAAAACTAGCCTGTCAAAAGACACACTAAATATGTATAGAAATTGTTAATACAGGGTGTAACAAAACTCGTAGTACAACCCGTTAACTGGTGAATCTACATCGTATTTGGAGACGATAGTGTAATATGACTTTTTAATCTGAGCTTGAAAAAAAAATTTTTGGTATGGGGGAAAAAGTATGGGAGATTAAGTAAAATTGCTCAAATTCTTATTAAATCGCGTTTTTCAATTTTGTTTTCTTTATAAATAGTATAAATTTGACTAAATACATGATATTTGATAACAATTTGCAAGAAAAATTCAAAAAAAAAATCAACATCGTACTCAATTTTCTCGAAAAATAAGGGTCAAATCAAAAAACTTTATTCAACAAAATCGACTCCAAATATGATGTAGATTCACTGGTTTCCCGCTTGTACATCGAGTTTTGTTACACCCTGTATAGCTAGTAATGTTAATTAAACTTTTACGCAAAAAGCACTAACTGTCAGTTCAGCCAAGCGCCATTCATTCAATATTCAAAACAGTTTCCGTATTACACGGGGCAGTTTGTAAACTGGACAAGTTACTACAGTTTTCTGTTCCGTGTAAAGGCTCTTAAGTTCGACAGTTTATTAATTTTATGGCATACTTGCCTATCTTTGTTACCATATTATGTATAAAATTACTAATAAGCAACTTATTTCACAAGTATTTCCGTGAACACAGTAGAATCTAAGACAGTTTCTAAAGTATAATTAACCAACAACGGGTGGCACTGATTGTTTTGTGTTTTTTTTTATTTGAACTGCTTTCACTGAGAAACAAATTCATGTGATATATTTAATCAAAAAAAATTTTTTTTAAACAAATTTCTTTGTAAATATGAGTCCTGATACACCAGTTGCTCGATCACAGATCACTACCGACTCGGTAACAAGCGACGTGATAACGATTTCTTACCCATGGATGTTTAACGTTTTCGCGATCACAATGGAACACGCGTTAAAAGTTATCGATCGGGATTATTAAACGAGCGCTTCTAGTCGCGAGCCATTTCACGAGATATATCTTATTCGCACATATCTTCATTCAATCTTTCTCGAGTGCCGTATTGCATTTAGCCGGTTTTCGGCAAGCCAAATATTGAGAAAAGCAGTCGACATAATAAAAAATCCGACAAGCGCGATGATTTGACGTTTGACGTACGGCCGTAATGGCACTTGACGTTTACACATAAAACTTGTACCTATACAGGGTGTAACAAAACTCGATGTACAAGCGGGAAATCTACATCATATTTGGAGACGATTGTGTAATATGACTTTTTGATCTGAGCTTAAAAAAATTTTTTTTTTCTTCTCACAAAAGTTTTCATAAGTATGGCAGATTAAGTAAAACTTCTCAAATTCTTATTAAAACGCGTTTTTTTATTTTGCTTTCTTTATGAATAGTATTAATTTGACTAAATAAATTATATTTGTTAACAAAATCAACTTCTTACTCAATTTCTCGAAAACTAAGTGTCGTATCAAAAAATTTCGTTCTACAAAATCGACTCTAAATATGATATAGATTCACCGGTTTCCCGCTTGTACATCGAGTTTTGTTACACCCTGTATAAACAGCAAGGGTTATCACAGTGAGGACAAAAATGTATCTAAACATATTGTAATAAAATGTGTTTATATAAGTTAATAAAAATATAGTAAATACTTCAGTAAAAATATAGTTATATTTCAATGTTTAAGACCCTATAGCAATGATGTACATAATTTGTTTTTCATGTTTAACTGACAATATTTTTTAAACTTCAGGCCTCGTGTTAACGCCAAGCGCCATCATATTGTGATTCTTGTATAAAGCTCTGCACATTATTAGTATAGTGAAACTGTGTTCATAGAATAGAATTAATCTCCTGATAATTTATTGGTACACTGATAATATATTTTGAATAAGATATCATTACTGTCTGTATACACCCACACATCTTCACTCCACATAAATACAAATTATTAAATTATAATGACTTTTATTTCATTTAATTTGTGTATTAATATTTATTTGCCCGCCTTGTAGTTTAGTTACCATGCATGAGGTCGCGAGTTCAAATCCCGACGGGGTCAAAATCAAAATTCAAATTTTAAAAATCTTGAAATGAATTTTGATTTTAACTAAACTAACTAACTAACCATCACGCCATTTCCCCGAAGGGGTAGGCAGAATTTTGATTTTAAATTTTGATTTTGAATTTTGATTTTAAATTTTGAATTTTGAGTTTTGATTTTGAATTTTAATTTTAAATTTTAATTTTGAATTTTGATTTTAAATTTTGAAATTTGGATTTTGATTTTAGATTTTTGATGTGGAATTTTGAATTGAATTTTGAATTTTGATTTTTGATAAAAAAATATTAATTGTAAGGTGTTGTTAGCTAAGTGACGACTTGTGCTATTGTTATCTGTGCAATATAATCGCATATTATCGGATCATAACATGTTTTCCAAGTTGTCATGCAAATTCCGACACATCTCTTCATATTATAGAAAGCAATCAATAATCCTCATACTAAAACTGCATGCAACCTTTCTTTATTGATCCTAAACTCTGGTCCATGTGTTGGACTGTGCACACAGTGAAATTGCCTTGTATGCGTGTGTTACCATGTGATATGGTCGCCGTGACAACGCCACAACACGCCGTGCAACCAATTTCAAATGACCATCACAAAATTAATATTTCTGGACATATAAGTGGTGACAGATTTCAAAATGCACCTAAAATCGTCTTGAAATTGTATTCCATACCGGTTTTTTAGTATATTTTGGTTTTTTTTACTAGTGGGAACAAAAAACTAAAAAATTGTGAGTATCTATTCTATTTGAAGTTTGTGTGGGATTTTGATGCAGTGGTATTTCATAAATAACAAACAAACACACATTATTAATATCTTTTACAAAAACAATAGATTTGTTATTTGTATTACTGAAATATTATTTTTTTTTAAATATGCTTTTATACTTTTTGCAAAATGACGTAGTAAATTTAAAACTCAAATTTATAAATCTGCTTTCAAAAATACATTTATTTTCCATCTCTGCAAGACGTAAAGGATTGAAACAAGGTTTATAGAAGTTACGATCTTTGTGATCCCCTATGTGGAGCATATGGATTCCACGAATAGCCTCCTTGAAGTCCTTTGCTTAGCTTGCTAGGTCGCCAGTTCCCATGCGTCTCTGACGTCCTTTGCAAGGGATGCAGAGGTGAGGAAACAGACACGGCAACCATTATTGTCAACTACCATCAGGTTAAGGCATTTTGGATAGCTGGAGCACATGGCTTTATGAATTTTTCCCCTTTAAGCAAAAGATTATCAAAATTTGAAGATGAAAAAACTCAAGTGAAAAAATCATTACTCTTGTGCCAGAGCCTAATTGAGAAGGGTTTTTTTTTAAATTGGTTGGAACTTATTTTCATTATAAAAACTGTCATATTAACTATGACAAAAAATAAAAAAGTTTGAAAGATTCATAGGTGGTTTCAAATGTAATGGTCATAAATATGGTAAGGTTTTTTTAAACTTTTTAATTGGCTATATAAGTACTGGCTTATACTTGGCTATACAACACTTTTTTAGAACAAAAAAAATCACTTTGATAATTTGCTCCTCAATTCCAGGGAGAAAATTAAGGACACCTTTCTCTTATTGTTATAAATTTTTAAAGAAAACCAATTAATAAAACCCTTGTTTCTAGAAAAATTAGCGGTGAACTGTGCAGAATGAGAAAGTCTCAAAAGGAAGGAACCGGTTCCATGCCGTTCTACGCTCCTCCTTCCAAGTACAAAACTAGTGCTGAGATCATCCGGGAAGCCAGAGCTCATATACACATTGGTAATTACCTGATAGTATTCAAAATTCAGATCATCAATGTATTTACTTAGAGGTATTTATTTACTGGTTCTGTATTGAAAAGTATTTCTAAAAAATATAAAAATAATGTCTTGTGGTACAAATTTTTGAATATGTTGATAAACTATGCATGATAGGTGTGGCCTAAAGTTAAAACTAGAGCAGAATACAAGGCTGAGATAAGCATTTTTGACAAAATTAAGAATGGTCTTTTACGATGGTTCGGTCATGTGGAGGGAATGAATGATGAAAGAACGGCTAAAAGCATTTACGATGCGAGTGTGTCTGGTTGTGGAAAACGAGAAGGCTGAGAAAAGACATGGCATGATGATAAGTACAGCAAATACTTGAAAGTGGTCATGTGAAAAGTTGGAATAATCGACGTGCGTGCATGAGAAGATGTATGAATGTGGAGGAGCAAGGGTAGTGTGCCAGGACAGAATGGTGTGTGGCATTTATCCTCTTTACCTCGGGGAACTGGAGTGATGGTTAGTTAGTAAAATTAGAAGATCGAAGATTGATTCGAAGATTCGAATTGAGATATCCACCGAGTAACAGTATGTTTCTTTGATTTGAATTTGTAGTAGGAACTGACTTTAAGGGATTTCTCCTTAAAAATTATGAGATATGAGTATTTTGCCAGTTTTCAAATTATTTTAAATACAATATTATGTCAATTCATTTCCAGCAATTTTATTAATTTTGATTTTTTTAAAGTTGTTTCCTGTAAAATAAACAAACTTTAGATACGCCATTTCGAAAGATGGACAACGATATGTGGTTTGTTTGTTGTCTAGGCAATGCGGAGGGCGGTTCAGGCGGCCCGCCCGGCGCGCCCCGGCCGCTGGTCACCCAGCGCCCCTTCACCCCCCGCGAGCGACAGAGAACTCTGTTCGGGAAGGCGGGCAAGCCTAGTCGTCCGCCCAGCGCAGTCAGGTAAACACATTATTAATATTGTATATTTCGAATTATATAATATGATAGAATAGATATTTAATCCCTCAAGCTTTTAAGAGCCAGATATATCACCTATAGTCATTATCAAGTAACGGGATAGATCTTTTATATTTTTTTAACTATAATAGAACTACATTTGAATAATGTCTCCCTCAAAAAAAAGTTCCTTGGAATACCACCACGGCGGTGGAGACGTTTTTCCAATCCTCAGAGCTGTGGTTGAACTCAGATACTAGATAGCATTCAGCTGGTTAGTTACAGCAGTTTTAATGTTTTCAAGGGTACCAAAATGATATCCTTGAGATGAATTTTAATTCTCGTGAAAAGGAAATAATCACAAGGACGAGGCCTAAGTCAGGCGAATAAAGAGGATGAGGAACCACAGGAATATTTTAGAACACACTAGAAAAAACTGTTTTGAAAAAAACCCTTACTGACAGTCAAATGACTTGCATGGTTCAAACCACAGATTGTTCAAATCTTAGTTCAAACTTGTACTGCATAGAATACTTGTACTGTGAAGGCATATGACATGTTCACCTGTCGCCCTCTATAATTTTCACATTTCCAGTATTGTCATATTAAACGCTATGTTGCCAGTCTCATATACTTTATTTACAGGTGATGTAAGTACCAAACTGCATTTTCTTTATCGTAAGTTAAAAACTAAAAAATACATATCTAGCCAATTTCAAATTTATAATAATAAAGAATAAATATAAGATTTTATGATAAATATTTGTGTCATGCCAAAGTCATGCGACCAAATGCTTTGATGTATTAATGATCAATTCCAGTCTGCGCTATCTCCAGCAGCAGAGCGTGGACAGTCCAACCAGCCCTCCCAAGCGGGGGCAGCTGACTCCCATGGGGGCGCCGGGCGGGGCGCTGGCCGGGGCCCTCGGCAACAGCCTGGACGAGGCCGCCTTCCAGCGCCTGCTGCTAGGGGGCGCTGAGCGGCGCCGGCCTGCCGCGGCGCGGAGCCTGCCGCCGACCGCCGAGCGCGAGCCCATCGGAGCCAAGTTCCGCCTGCCGTGCCTCAACGGGCTGGCCAAGCCGCTGCATCACAGGAAACCCGGACAGATCAAATCGCCCTTCTCTCTGCACAGCTGTAAGATAATATCGACGGTTGAAAGGAAAAAGTTACCAAGTGATATAGCAAAGGAAAATGATACAAAGCAACAGTATTATTATAATAATAATAAAATGATGTTATTTTGTATAATTTTCCTTTGCACATATTATGTCGCTTGATAACTTTTTCCTTTCCACCGTCAATATTTATGCTAAACATAATGTAGTCCAATTCTAAATCTGTATTCCCTTGAGATGTATATATTTATGTCTTCTTCATCCCTGTATTTATGTAGATGTCACTTTCCCAAATTTTCTAAATAATTTTTATTAAGGCTTATTCTTGATTTTCTACCTTTTTCTTTTGTGATATTTTAGTGAATTTTTAACAAATCGAAAGTTGAGGTGGTAGTTCATGTGGTGCCAACATTCCATATATTTTTGTAATCATCTTGTAATTTGAAAGTCAAAAAAAATATCAACAGAATCATCTGAAAGTAGACTGTAGCATCTCGAAACAAGAAGAGAGAGAGGAAATGAATCCATACACAGAAAGTTTTTCTCCATCCAAATCCACTGGGACTCGTTCAGCAATGGTTCAAAAGAACGCATCGACTTGGAACTGCCACCCGCCCAGCAACACCATCTCCAAAATCAATTCTATGAAGACCAAAACCAGATACATCAAAAGAAAAACCGGCTTGATCAGGACCAAAACCAGATCAATAAACAGCAAAACCATCTCAATCAGGACCAAAACCATCTTCATCAGCCTATCACTTTGGACATATTCCACAAGAGGCGGCTGTTTGCAGACCTTAAGACCAGGAGTGAGGATTCCAAGTTGGACATTATGTTCTCTGACAAAATCAATAAACTCTCGTCCAGTGAGATTAGAAATAACTACAGCACAGCGGATCCACAGATTACTGAAGATAATATGAACAATGTAAATTCGAGTGCTGATAACAGTAAGTGTTTTATCCATTTTTGCATGCAATATGTCAGCCTTTTTAATTATTATGCTGAGGGCGTTTCGCTTGACAGACTCGCCATTTTGATATTTTGCACAGAGCATGTTTTGTATACCTGCGTATGTGCGTATGGGTTACCGCCAAATTATTCAAACTAACATTTTTTGCCAATTTAATTTTTAATCATTTTCTAAATGTAACTTTGTTTTACATGTATCAATTAATTTTATTTAGAAAAGGAAAATTATTTGATAAAATATGTACCTTTGTTTATAATAATTCAAGATATATTATGTTGGATTGGATTGGGTTCGATCGAAATTTCATCCACTTTGTAAATGTAAAAATGTAAATTTGCAATAAGTTTTAAAAACTTCAGCTAAAAAAAATGTTAACCACCAATACGCTTAATTACAAAGCGCGTACTTCTAACACAAATTTCATGTTTTTTCCTATTTTTCTAGATTCTGTGCGCTCCAACCCACTAAAGATAGCCTTCCAGATACCCTTCCCCTCCCCGCCTTCCACCCCCCTCCCACCCTCTGTCCTAGCCAAGGAGTCGGCTCTACAGGACTCAAAGGGGCCAAGTACCGCCGACACTCCCCGCCCGGCCCAGTCCTCCCTCCTGCTCGCCAGGCTCGGCGACGGCCCGGCGCCGGGGGCCGAGGAGTCGGCCCTACTTGACCTGAAGGGGCTGTACGTGGCCCTGGAGACAGAGGGCTCGTGGCAGGATATCGGGAGGGACAGGAAGGCCGTTATACTGCAGACGCTGTACAAGTATGTGGACAGTGGGAATGAGAGGTTGCTGATGGCGATAGCACGCATTGCTTTGTCTGTAAGTTGAATAATTTGTACATTTTTACTAGCTCTACTAGTTTTAATGCATAAGCGAAAGAGACATCAGGAGCTAATTAATAGAATGGAATAGAATAGAATACTGGGATTAAGAGATGATCTAGATCAGTGATTCCCAAAGTGGTCTATATCGACCCCCAGGGGTCTATGACAACCTGCAAGGGGTCTATGTCAGCGAAAAAATAAATTGGGGGTCCATGAAATGAAAATGGGGGTCCATGATAGTGAATCTCTGCATACACTGATAGTACCTATTTACTTAGGTACATTATTCTGTCTTATAATATAAAGACATATACATTATTTATAAAAATACCTATGAAGTAAAAAAAATATTTAAAATGTTTATAAAATTGTGTAAGTTGTAGGACGTAGGGATTCGCTTTGTGGTCGCAATATATTTTTAACTTGTAAAAACCTGCACATAACGATATACCAGTATCATCTTGTTACAAGCATACGCATTTTTAACACTAAACTTCACTACAGTTAGAAATTTACAAAAAATCAATATCAGGTAAGTAGGGGGTCTACCAAAAACCGAAAAACATGGCAAGGGTCTACAACACAAAAAAGTTTGGGAACCTCTGATCTAGATGTTGAGCGACAGAGACGTGCAATCTCTGTTCGTGCAAATATGATTGCTAGAAAATTCTCTGAGGGGGGATATCAAACCCACCATCCACCCGCAGCTGTTATAGAGTCCTGGGGGATTGATGATTGATGATTGCGAGAAAATTCTCTATGTGCTCACCCCAGGTGAAGCTGACACTGTTTAGGACGTATTGCACGCCCATGTACACTTGCGAATTATGGTGTAAATGCTAGCTGGAGTGCAATAAGAGTGCAGTATAATAACGCCTTTAGGATACTGAACCGCTTACCAAGGTTCTGCAGTGCTTCCGGCGTGTTTGCTATCTCCTTTGAAGCTTGACAGTAGGCTTCAAAGAATGTTTTTTTGCGAGCTTAAAAATAGGCATTAAAAGTAAAATTATAATTTTTTTTTACAGCTCCGCGTTACCGGCAGTAATTTATCAGGAATCTGTAAGCTAATATTTAAAGTCGCCAGAAATGACAAAAACGATCATCTCTTCTTTTTGGACAACACTTTGGGTATGATAGCAATGTTTACATTTCATTTATTATGATATGGAGGCCGGAAAATACAAGGATACCACGTCACACAAATAAACCAACACTTTTGAGATAATCAACTAACAATAAATTAAGGCAATTTATAGTGCCGTTTTCATGAAATATCATCTCAAGGGCGCTTCACAACTTAGGTCTAATAGGATTATACAAAAAAAGAAGAAAGGTGTAGAATGAACAGGTCCTAAAGCTACAATAATATTTTATAACAAGGTTTTTTACCGTGATCAATTTATTTATTTACATTGTAAAAACATTTTTACTGGTTTGATTGTAATAAAATAAGTTGTATTTAAAGGATACTTACGATTTTTTAAATTGTAACCTTACCTTGTAACTTCATTCTCTGACACATAAAACCTAAACACTACTTCTGCTTCTAACTTGGAACGGGTAAGCCTATTTAGATAGAAGCCACACAAAGAGAAACCAATAATTAATTAAGTGTAATTATATAGTTCGTAATGTAATGTAATAGGTTACCTATAATGTTCTTCAAAACTAAATAAATGAAATCAGTTCACGTTATGTTTTTGTAACAATGTTGTTTTTTAATTGGAATACAACTAGACCAAGTCGCAAGTTGGATCGTAATAAAAATAAAATAGAGGTTTTACTGATCCTCAGAGCTGTTTACGGTCGGGCTGGGCAGCGCCGAGCCACTGCACGATGCGGAGTGTCTGGTGTACGGCTACGGAGCCCTGAAGTTCCTGGGCATGAGCCCCACTCTGCTGGAGAGGATGAAGCCCATAGGGGCTCTGCCCCTCATGGCGCTGCACCTCAAGATGTTCAATCAGGCGGTAAATTTAGTCAAACAATCGTTTAGGGCCTGAACCTAGCTGAGTGTTTGGAGTTCTGGAATTCCTGGCCACTGATCAAGGACTCGGTAACTTCTTCGTCAATATTAGCTTTCAAGACTTGCAAGGTTTGTAGTTTGTTGGGGTAAACGCGAGATTTCAAATAGCCCTAAATAAGTCTAATAATGTCTGGTTCAAACCACTAAAATTGGTGTTTGGAAATTGGTGTTTGGAAATCCCCATATTGCCCAAGTTGCGTTTCGATCCATAGTTTGCTGTCAACAAATTCTCTTTCTGTCTACAACATAAATATTAAAACACATTGACATTTGCTAAAAATTATGGCACATTCACATTATGACATTACTTTTGCCCTACCTATACACCGTGTAACAAAACTCGTAGTACAACCCGAAAACTGGTGAATCTACATCATATTTGGAGTCGATTTTGTAGAATAAAATTTTTGGATTTGACCCATAGTTTTTGAGAAAATTGAGTAAGAAGTTGATTTTGTTAACAAATATTATTTATTTATTCAAATTAATACTATTCATAAAGAAAACAAAGCAAAAAACCGCATTTTAATAAGAATTCATGCAATTTTACTTAATCTTCTACAAAATCGAAATATAATGTAGGTTCACCAGTTTTCGAGTTTTGTTACCTACCCCATGTATAAGCAGTGTGTAATCAATAAAGCAACTATAATAATAATAAAAGTGAATAATTTTTCTAGAGGCTGGACGATCCTACGGCCGTGGGTGAGCAGGGCTGCCACGCACTGTACCAGCTGACGGGCGCCCTGAGGAACATGGCAGGGCACGGCGACCCGCCCCACACTGGTGACCCCAACACCGGCGACACCCACTCCGGTGTCCTGAGAGACTTCACCACCACGGGCGCCATGGTGGAGCTGTGCCAGGCGCTCCGGCTGTTTGCCGACGATCTGGACGTTGAGACCAATGTCTCAAGGACACTGAGGTGTGTTAATATTGTATTTTTTGTCCACCTTTTGGTGTGCTGGGCACAGTTGAGTTCAGTGCCGCAATTACTATGTTTCAAAGTTTGGAATCTAGAAGAGACAATGTATCGATGACTCCTGTCATTATCTCTTGGATTGCTATGAGTTGTATGTGCCAGACCAATATTCCTCATGGCATGAAAACGTTAAATGAACATAGGGATATTGATTTGTTCAATCTAAAGATTGGACAGTTAAAAGAATTAATAAAAGAAAATCAAAATCACTCAGGAAAGGGCAGAAAGTAGAAGAGTCTAGTTCTAGTATCTATTAAAAAAATATATTAGTACTATGCTATAATGTTTGTAAATAGATTAGTTACGTATTTTTTCTCACTCAAGTGTGCTATCGGCGGACTTTGACTGCTGCGTGGTCCTGTGCGAACAGAGGGGGCTCGTGACGTCGGTAGTGAAGTTACTGGACAAGTACACGGAGCGCGCGCCACTGGTCGTCCGCCTTAACTACATACTGGGCAACATGGTGGCATGTAATGACAGCACCAGACTACAGGTACTTTCCCCAAACCAAGAAAATGTTTTATACTGTTGTTTGTTGTTTAAAAAACTGTCAATTATCTCAAAAGACAATCATTGTATCTGTCAAAAAAGGCATTTTCTAAACCTGCATCATACTAAAAAATCACACAAAGACAACCCTGGTAACAGTTTTATAAATGTAACCTTATTAAAGTTATTAGAATTTGTCTGTGGTCTATTTGTGAGCTACACCAATTGGTTGAGCACTTTTTTTTTCTTTAAACTTGGCATAGCCTCTTCTCTTGCGATTGCTGACTGAGTGACACTTCTTAACTAATACGCTAAAGAGAGAGTGACTCACTACAGCCAGCGCCATGTAGAATATCTCATCATGTATAATATATGTAACATGGTATAAACCAGCAGTACAAACAATGGATTATATAATTCACTCTCGGAGATATCTCGCGGAGGATATCTGACTCCTGTTGTTAAATATGAACACCGGTAGATATTACGAAACGATTTAATACACACACAAGATTTTCACATATATTAAAGTTAATAATCTACATAATTTAGAAAGCTGGGAGAAGACCACGAGACAGGTTGTCAGACCGAGTGATGAATTTGAACAAGCCCTTTGTTGCCTGAACAGAAGAAGTTTGATTCAAGACATCGATGTGGTGATTTGGTATTGGTTGTAGCCTGTGTATTTACATATTTACGTGATTGGCTGTTCCCACATCAGCGCAATTCGCTGACGCTTTTTGATAAAGATAATTTTATACAACTAAGCAGGTCTTCCACAACTCCGCATTGAATGATGACAGAAGTATGTAAACCAGGATTTTGCTAATGCCTTCTACTTTGAGTCTAAAATGGAGTGCAGAGAGTTGATCCTGTTTGTTTCTTCAGCTGTACGAGGAACCCGGTGCGGTGGCCGCCCTGCTGAACGTCCTGGAGGTCTACCTGAAGCGGTGCTGGCCGGGAGGAGACACAGACACAGCGGAGAACATCATCATCGGCAGCGACCTCGACGGCTCCAGTGGGAGTGATGAGGACGTTATGGTCAAGGTAAACTACTTCTCTGATGGCTCAATAATACAAAAATCTGTAAAACATGTTATTGTTATTTGCAATTTCGTAGATACGTTTTTGTGTTATTGACCTATCATCTCTTACTAAAAAACAAGACAGGAAGGGGGACCGGGTAGCGGCGGTCGAGCTGAATGTAACTAATGACTAAAAAAAGAGGTAGAATTACTAATATCGCTATCGCTGTAAATTTGAGCCAAATGCATGAGCGGGTTGAGGTGAATGTGTTTATGACAATCTAATAGCCGAGACAGTCATAGAGTTAATGAAATCATTTGGTTGCGCATAACCTTTGAAGGAATCCGGATGTCAGGGTAGGAAATAGGGGTTGGATTGGACTGTATAAAGGATGACTATGAATGGAAGGAAATGCAGACTCCACTAAACTGCTTTGTTGAAGGTGTGTTTCTCTCGTGCTCCTTTCTGGTGTATAGCTGGCGGTCTCTGTTGGACACTAGAACCAGCTAGTATGTGTTGTATAAATATGTGTGCTGTGTACATACAAGTAAATTGTCCTTAAATTAGAAGTGTTAAATATAAATATTTTGAATTTCCAGACAGTCCGCGTGTTGGCCAACATGTGCATGAACCCCGAGGTGGGGACCCGCTTGGCTCAAGACAACCTCACCCTGGCCGACTGGCTGCTGCGCTGCCTCCGCGCTCACTCGCCCCTGGCCAGCCCCCAGCTGGTGGCGAGCGCGCTGGCCACACTCAACAACCTCACCTTCTACCACCAAGCCGGTGATGGCGACGTCTTCAGGAGGGTGCAGATAGACGTGTGCGAAGGTGACCATAACCAAACATTACTTAACTTCTCTCGCAGCTGGTAGTGAGCACGCTGACCTTCTTCACACTAAGCAAAAGCAAATTTGAATCTACAATGTTTTGAAGTAAATCGACTGCAGCAATCAACAATGTCATAAATGAAAAACACTACTTTACAGTATGGCCTAATACGGTTTTAAAGATGAATAAAATGGCCATAAAATCATGCATCGAAACGAAATTTGATCTGATGTTATAGTTTTGAAATTTTTAAAAGATCCTAAGGTTCAAATGTGTTAATCCTAAGGTTGAAACGTGAAAATATGATAAAAGTAATATGCTACATTATTAACCGTAAGAACACGTAGCTACTATGTCGGAAGTGAGACATCTCACATTGTTAACAGGAGATTTAATTAGCGATAAAATCAGAAGTGGGACATCCTACAGTGTTAAACAACTGTTAATACACTGCCTAGTGGAATGAAAAAAATATTATAGCTATATTATAGTACATTATAGTACATTATAAGCAAGGCAAATAATAATGCAACTCACGCCTATAAAATACCTTTCCACTCTCCTCTGTCCGCAGCTGATTTCTCTAACTAGACTCTAGTAATATTGGTTTGTGTGTTGTAGTCCTGTGTCGGCTGCTGAAGCTGGACGTGAGTCCGTGCGTCACGGAGGCGGTGAGAGTTCTGGGCAACATGACCCGTGCACAAGTCACTAGAGAATATTTGGTCGATACTGGAGCGCTCGTCGACATCACCAGATTACTCGATCAAGGTAACGTGCTTTTACTCTCTAAGTGCATTCATTTCTTTGAACAAGAGTTGCAGAGAAGCACCTACTTTAAGTATCTACCGGGTAAAATTACACTATGGGCATCACTATAACCACAGATTTCCATAGATTATCTCGAAATAACTGACACAACCCCACGCTTTTAGCGGCCATGTTAATTTTTATTTGGCGCGAATGCATATAAAAAAAACATTATAATATGCTTATTAGTCCAGGGTATCAAATGTGATAGTAAAAAATGGTTGCTTTAAATGCAGAAGACGAAGAGGCGTCCGTGGCGGCGGCCGGCGTGCTGGTGAACATGGCGGCGGATGGTGCGGCGCGCGCCGCGTGGATGCGCGCGGGCGGCGCGCGCGCGGCTCTGGGCGCACTGCACGCGGCGGCCGCGCGCCACGCCTGGCCGCTGGCGCACCTGCTGTGCCAGGCGCTGTGGAACGCCGCGCCGCTCGCGCCGCCCGACGTGGCGCTGCTGTCGCCGCTGCTGCTCAACATGCTGGGTTGGTTACTTTCACTACACATAACATTGATGAACACTGAAGAGTTTTACCTACAAATAACTCATCTAATGTTGTCTCTCATCCATAATATATTTCTGTGAGATGTCTCCCTATCCTTTCCATCTTCTTTCTATCCTCTTCTCATCTCCTTAACATACTTTCCTTAACATCTGCTTTTAATCTCCTTACTGTCCCCGATTTGCCAAAAGATACTTTTACGGAACCTTGATTCACATATCAATTCTTTTATTTTAGTGCTTTCACACAAACATCGTGTTTGTATAGATTACGCAGAGAACATCATAGTCTAAGCTTAAACCGAGAGGCGCACAGTTTACACTCCCACTGTGCAAGCGGGTTTTCTCCAAGGCATCGGACCCTCCTTTTATTTTATTGTAATTTTTTTATATTAACGACGCTTTTCTAATCCTTATACATAAATGTAGCATTCTAAATTCTGCGTTTAAACTGGAAATGAAATGTTAAAGCATTAATGTATTTATAACATTTATAAAATCAGTCTTTCATATTTTATAACACTTCCCAGATGAGCAACAAGTATTCGGCAACATGGACCTGACTCCGGAAGAGTTCTCCTCACCCGCCACCCGGTCGCTGGAGGAAGATTTCCTCTCCGCGCACCTGGCGTGGGAGGAGTTCGCCGCGGTGGCCGTCAACCTCCTGGAGAAGGTGGACCCTGACTCGCCGTCGGCCCTGGACGACCAGACCTTCCCCTGGGAGAGCTTGTGATGCTAGAATCAAGGCTCTTGATGTCACTGCAATTTGTACAGATCTATGTGATGGGGCCCTTTGAGTTAGTTCTCACCTTGGGCTAGGTCTTAAGAAAATGATGCCAGGATGCTGTGATGAGACAGGATATTATTCATTGATTCAGCGTTAGCGTTGTGTAGCAACATTGTTAAAATTATTTAAAATAAAACCACTTTGTTTTTTAACTACACGAGTTTATTATAATTTTTTACACTAGTTTCGGATAAACAGTCTATCCATCATCAGGTGCACTTATAAACTAACAAAATACAAATACAATTAGGTACTAATGGTGTTGGGTGGAGTCAAAATACGTGGGAGGGATAGTGGGGTTGGGGGGGGTGGTAGGGAAGGAGGTTGAGCAGGGGGAGGTTTTTTGATAATAGAAATATTGAGAGCAGGGGTGAGCTATTTTGGAATAAGTGATTATTTATCAAAGTTTTTTCTGAATTTAAATTTTTAAGAATTTCTAAGGTCTCTAAGTTGTTCATTATTTTTCCTTTATTTGAAATTTGATGCAATAATTTAATTTTACGAAACTAGTTGTGTAAAAAATAATAATAAACTTGTGTAGTTAAAAAACAAAGTGGTTTTATTTTAAATAATTTTATAAAAATGCTTTTTGTAAATACCATGTATCTATGTACAATATCTTTTTCACGCTAATAAAAAATTGACCAAATAGAAAACGAGTTTTATTTATTATAATATTTTCTCAATAAGCTAAACATTTTAGTTTTGTTAATAAACTTAATCCTAAAGACGACAATGAATCCGCTTGTAAAAAAAATCCTGCATGCCGTTGTAAAAAAATTACAGTGTTTCATGAAAATTACTTATTTTTTTATAAGAACACATAGAACGCGCATATTAATGGGGAAACTATCGCGACGGGGAAAAAATCGTAACCTATTACATTTTGGGCGCATAATATTATATTATATCATCCATAGGTCCGGTTGCACCAACAAAAGTTAAAAAAGTCAGAGGTAAATTCTTGGAGGAGTCACTATAATAATAATAATAGGTATTTTCAAATAAATTATAAATTGCTAAGATTTAAAAAATGGAAAGTTTTGAACGTTTTTTATTTACATCAAAAGAAAATACAAAAATCATAACAACAATATGCGCTCATCAAATCGCAGTTTTATTAATTTTAAGATTATTTTCATTTTCCTTAAAAGTACCTACTTCAGGTACCTACCGTGTGATATTATTATTAACCACAGATATCCATAGATTATCTCGAGATAACTGACACAACCCCACGCTTAGCGGCCATGTTAATTTTTATTCGGCGCGAATGCATATTTTATTATTATTGTTGCTCTGAATCGTCTAAATTAATAATATTTTAATATCAACCGACGCCGAGAAAACATTTCAAACTTCTGAAGTGAAATGTCATTTTTAACCCTGGCTGAAAAATAACGCCAGGAATTGAAGAACCATCCGACTAATTTACAAAATTATGAACCTGGATTTGTGACTTTGGAGAGATATAATAAATTCGCAATGTCGGGTGTATCTTACGATTTGGACACCTCGGGGGGTCTTATGCCCGTAAGTAAACAAATATTTAACATGTATAAGCACCTAGAATTGATTTAAAAGCCGTATATGTGCGATTCCAGTTTATTTATTTAACGTAAAAAAAATTGACGTATTCCAATTTATATTCTCGCTACTCAATTAAAACACCCGTAAATGGCTAAAATATTACTATTTGCTGACGCGGTGTATTTTACACGAACATTCAAATTATCTGAAGAGGTGAAAACACTTATAATTGCATTATAAACCCTTTTTGAACGCCGAAAATGGATATGTTGCATCGATAGGTAACCAACGGAAAAATAGTAGTTTTCCGTGCTTCTACGATATTAGGCCTTATTCAAGTTAATTAAGAAAACTTTCAAGTCATTTTTGTATTGTACAATAATTAGTCTGTCTCAAAATGTAGTGTTTAATTTAAAATTCCATTATTTATAATTGATACCACCAATCTTATTTGTGATACTAGTATATTATGCAATGGTATTTAAATCTCCGTGGCTTTTTGTTGTTTGACTATATTATACATGGCGGTATAACACTGCTACTAACAATTTCTTTGTAAGTAAAATGCGTAAATAAAGAACTTAGTTCAATTTCAATTTTCTCTACAAATAATGAATTTCGATATCTGTGATGTAATTGCTAAGATGCTGGATTATAAAATAGGTTGTGGCTTTGATTCCTGATGAGACAAATATTAATTTATTTTTATCCTGTTTAGAATAAAATATGATTAATCACTAACTGTTTGTGTGTGGCATTCACTGTGTAATAAGCCCTGTTTGTTTCCAGCTGATCCGAGCGCTGGTGAAGCCCCCGGACGAGGAAATGAACCCCCCGAAGCAGAAGCGCAGCCAGCACCCGTACTACCGGCGCCCCGGCAAGGGGCACAACCGGGACTGCTGCGGGGCGTGCCAGGAGGGCGGGGACCTCATCTGCTGCGACCGCTGCCCCGCCAGCTTCCACCTCGGCTGCCAGTGAGTAGAGCTGGTCTGGTTAGTCACGGAGGCCACCGAAAAAAGGTTCACCGTACTTGGTGTACCAAAGCAGTGCCCTATGCACTATTGGATGCGGATAAGGGAAAGTAGTAGTAGTAGAAAAAATTGTTTCACGAAAAAAATCACTACTGACCACTAAATTACTAGCAAGTTTAAACATAGTGTTGTGTTCACCTGTCGCCCCCTTTAATTGGGTTCTTCCCGATTTTTTTTTTAAAAAATTGATTGAAAAATTACAATATCAAGGAAATTTTTTTAAAAATTTTACAATGTCATATGAATTTTTTAACGCGGTTTGAAAAAGCGCTTTTTCAAATCGCTCGCAAAATCCTTCATAAGGCGCGCATGCGGTGTGACGTCACAGCAATATAGGCGCTCACTTCGTATTGAATTTCACGCCTTTCATGGTGGACGGGTATGACGTCATTAGCCAATAACGGGCGTTAAAATCATTCGTTTTTTCTTGTTTTTAAAACATAAATTTATTAATCAAAACTAAATTTTTGAGTATTGTGTTTTATATCGTTGCAATTGTAAAAATATACTTTAATTATTTATAATGTTTTTAAGAATATTCATGCTATCGGGAAGAACTCTATTATCGCGTTTCCAGTGTTGCCATATTGAACGCTAAGTTGCCAGTATTGACGATGTATGTCCTCCCGCTTGTAGTGACCCCCCCCTGGAGGAGGCCGACATCCCGCTGGGCCAGTGGCTGTGCCTGGAGTGCCGCAGCTCCGCCGACCGGCGCCCCGGCTCGCCGGCCACCAGCCACCGCAGCTCCGAGAGCGACAAGAAGTCCAGGTAAAGGAACACTCTATTCACTGTCTTCTACCAAATTTTCTATGTTAATTTCTTCATTAATAAAGAAAAAAAAAGAGAATTTCGATATGGAGACACTGAGGGATCGTAAGGGGGCAGCATCATGATTTTCTTTTGACTTGATCGATGCTGTCGCCCTCTTGACTTAACTTCACTTGGAATCTTTGGCCCTGCAATTTGCTTAAATGCATTTGCAACAGCAAAAATTTAAAGTCCTGCATAAAATAGCGTGACTGACAGAGAGTCCCCAAGGACTCTATAACAGTCGCGGGTGGAGGTGGGATCGATCCCTCAGTGTGTCTTGTACCAAAACCTCCCTCTTTTACAGTTAATTTTCCAATTGATTATTTAAGCTTTGACAATTTGAATGGATTACATCTCATTATTATTATGGTAAAATGAATTGAGGATGTTTCCTGCAGGCCGATGCGCGTGAACCGCTCCAACTCGTGCGTGAGCTCGGCGAGCAGCTCAAGCGGGCAGCGCGCGCGGCGCGAGGAGGGCGAGGGCGGCGCGCCCCCAACCGCGGGGCAGGGCAGCGCGCCCCCGGCCGCGGGGCAGGCTGTCCCCGAGCCGGAGAAGGACGAGGAGCCGCTCACGCCCATGGAGACGCTGGTGCGGGCTGCGCGCGTCATGAACCCCACGCAGTTCCAGCTGCCCAGGGAGATGCGCGTCTACTGCCCCTTCCCCGGCACCGACAAGGGTAAGGCAACCAATCCTAACCTAACCTAAACTAACCAACCAATGTCCATCAATGGTCGGCCTTCATGACAAGTTTTCCGTGGTTTTCTTGTCATCTAATGCGAAGAAGCTCTTTTTGGTCCACATCAGATTATCCCATCCGATCCTCACACTAAGTAAAGAAAATTACAAGCCATGTTTCCTTTGAAATAAATATAAGTCTTGTATGTCAGAATTGCATGGCAACACTGCTCTCCGATCTACTGTCATATTATTGTACTATTGTATTGTATTATTGTCCTATTATTGTATTGTACTGTCATATTTGATCCGTTTCGAAGGACCAAGTGTGAGGATCTCCTTCGTGGCAGCAGTAAAAGTCTTTAATGAGGCAGAGTTGTTTAATGTTCGATATGTCGATAGATGACAGTTGCAAAGATAATATTACAGTAGGTCGGAGAGCAGTGTTGTCATGCAATTCCGACACATTATAAGCAAGGCAAATAATGTAACTCACACCTAAAAAAAAGCCCATCTAACCTAACCTAACATTTTAAATAAATATTTCGTCCTCCATCTTATCATTTGGTGTTGAAATTGGATGCAATGAATGAATTATGTATTATTGATATCCCAACAGAGACAGAGAAATTATGGAAACGAATGTGGATTATCTTGGCGTTTACAGGGCTTATGACCTGTCATTGGCTGGGTACGTGGCCACTTGATATATTACAACATTCCCCATTCCGCCCATCATCCATGACAATTTTCGGAACATCTATTAGTATGAATTATCACGCTTCGTTTCACATTACAAGTGATTTTCTCACTGGTGACATCTGTTGAGAAGATTGTTAAGCATTTTTGGCAATCAATCTATATTGGTGTAGGTAAGGCTCTTTCCGAACTTAATTACTTACTAGAAGACTCTCCAATTTTTATTTGCTTTGTATTATAACCAGTAAATCTTTTGTCTACAAGTATTTGTATACATTCAAAATGTTCTTAAAAAGAATTATGTATTGATTGAAATGGCTTTCAATTAAACCAAAGAGAATAGTGGCACTGGTGTGATCGCAAAAATAGCAATTTCAAGTTTGGTGTTAGGTTACGTAATATTTCTAATTATTGTTTAACCAAATAAATGTAATTTGATGATTCTTCTCTTATTCCTTGGCAGAGGAGCGCAATGGGAAGCAGCAGCTGCCGCACGTGAAGGACTCGTGGGGGTGCGTGCCGCTGCCCGCGCGGCTGTGCTTCCACTGCCGTCAGAGCTGCCGCGCCGCGCCGCTGCTGCAGTGCGACTACTGCCCGCTGCTGTACCACCAGGTCCGTCCTCTCGCCACTTGTCCCACCCGGCCGAGACCTGTGGCCTGTAACCAACTTGACCAATGTTTCTGTTGCAGGACTGCTTGGATCCGCCCCTTACGGCTCTTCCGTCCGGCCGGTGGATGTGCCCAAACCACGTGGAGCAATATATTGTAAGTGCCTTCTCCTTTTCCATTGATCTCCACTTCAATTTTATACAGACTTTGTTCATATCCATTATATATTCTGTCCCATGGGGAGAGTTAGGGCTAAGCTCATGATGTCACTTTGACCTATAATGATCTGTTGTGATCTACAGGGTGTAACAAAACTCGATGTACAAGCGGGAAACCAGTGAATCTACGTCATGTTTGTAGTCGATTTTGTAGAATAATTTTTTTTTGGATCCATAGTTTTCAAGAAAATTGAGTACGAAATTTGCAAATTGTTATCAAATATAATTTATTTAGTCAAATTAATAGTATCCACAAATAAAACAAAATCAAAAACCGCATTTTAATAATAATTTGTGCAAGTTTGGCGAGAACACATTCATTGCCGTATAAATTATCTGTAATTTTTCTTATTCCAGGACTGGCAGCTGGTGAACTCCATCTCAGCGAGCGAGCGCGTGGCGCTGTGGCGGCGCATGGCGGGCCCGGTGGACGCGCACGCCGTGCGGCTGGCGTTCCTGCGTCGCGCGCGCACCGCGCACCCGCCCTTCCGCGTGCGCCTGCGCGCGCCCGCCGCGCGCGGCCGCGTTCGCGTGCCCGCCATGGTGCGCCACCACTACCGCCGCCCGCCCTCGCTGCTGCCCGCGCGCCGGGATCACCGCCGCTGCACCAAAGGTGACTATGTGCTCTCATCATCATCATCATAATAACATATCCGCTCCCTATGTGGAGCATATGGATTCCACTAACTGCCTCCAGGCCAAGCAATCGGCCGTCAGCTCCCGTGCATCCTTCCAAGTTAAGTCCATGTCCCGCAGCTCTGACGCAAACTGCCGGCGAATTGTCAACAGTGGACAACCAGGACCCAGAGAACCTGATGCCTTATTAAATAGGTAAGCATGGTTAAGGCTCTCTGCTCTATGTGCTCTGGGAGGGTCGAAACCACTGCAAGCAATAACTTAGTCGGTCAAAGCCACCTCTAGCAATAACTAGGTCGGTCAAAACCACCTCTAGCAATAACTATGTCGGTCGAAACGGCCTCTAGCAATAACTAGGTTGGTCAAAACCACCTCTAGCAATAACTATGGTATTTAAAACCACCTCTAGCAATAACTATGCTATTTAAAACCACCTCTAGCAATAACCATGCTATTCAAAACCACCTCTAGCAAGAACTATGCTAGTCAAAACCAGCTTTAGCAATAACCATGCTAGTCAAAACCACCGCTAGCAATACTATGCTAGTCAAAACCACCTCTAGCCATTACAATGCCAGTCAAAATCGCCCCTAGCAATAACTAGGCCAGTCAAAACCATCTCTAACACAAAATTTGACCAGTCAAATCACCTATAGCAAAAACTAGGCCAGTCATAACCATCTCTAGCAATAACTACGCCAGTCAAAACCACCTCTAGCAATAATTTGGCCAGTCAAAACCAGAAATATTTTATCAAAACCACCATAGAAACCATATTATGATAAAAAAGTGAATAAATTATTCTCCATCTTTTTTACAGTGCTAAAAACCTACAGAAACTACAACCCGTCAGACGACGAGGACTCTGGCAAGAAGCAGATCATCTGCATGAACCTGCACTGCCCGCGCTACCTGAGCCGCAGCTCGGCGTGCGAGCATGACTCCGGCTCGGAGGAGTCAGGCTCGGACGAGCAGCGCGAGTGCGCCGAGTCCGACCTCGCAGAGATGGTCGTCCCGCCCGCCAAGAGGAATCCGCAAGCCGAGGTGCCCGAGTCCCCCGAGACTACGAAACCGAATAAGAAGAGAAAGGTGGGTGTCAGCCTGCATAATTAAATTAAAATAAGTTGCTACTAACCTCTCTGCCTACCCCTTCCTGGAATCGGCTCGACTGTCAACTTTCCCTTACCCACACCTAATGGTGCATAGGGCACTGCGTTGGTACACTAAATGCAGTGTATCTTGATAATTTTTTATTACATGAAGGTAAGATGATCAGTCTTACGCTTCTCTGCCAGTCCAAGATACAACACATGAAATATTAATATGAAACAAAGTGCAAATAAATATTTAATGTTGACCTGCTACCGGAATCGAACCTGCGACCTCATGCACAGTAGCCAAACGCGCTACCACTGTGCCATAAGGCGTTAAACATTTTGAGTTTATTATTACAGATCAGTACATATTGGTAAAAATAGTCTTACTGTCTAAAACTAGTCGAACAGTTCTCCTTTGTACATAATTTAATACGCGAATAATTTTCTTTATCAGGTGGAGAATGCCGCATTGAACTTGGATGACAAAGCCACATTACGGGACGACAAAAGCGAAGTCATCCTCGGCGTGGTCAGCGACAACGACAAGGAGATCAAGGAGATCCTGTTCTCCGTGGAGGAGCAGCTGAAGAAGCTGGACGGGCGGCTGGTGAAGCTGCTGGCCTTCCAGCGCCTGCAGCAGCTCATGGGCGCCGTGAACGCCGACCTGGACGACAGCATCGCCGAGGTCATCACGAGGAGCATCGACAAGGCCAGCCTGCGGAGGTACGGCTTCCGGCACGTGGCGCTGCCCAGCGAGCTGCTCACTCCGCGTGAGGTTAGTCAACATGACAAGAGTATAGTCTGTAAATCCACCCCAACCTCCTCAGAAAGCGATATTGGTAATGGACTAATAATGAATGCAGAAAAATAAAGCGAAGAATCACAAAACCATCGGTGCAAGCCGTTCGTAAATCGGATAATTAATAAGCGAGATACAATCATTATTATAGTTTTTATTCCAAGAGCGATAAATGACGTCACCGATCGCCTATCATACAAAATCTTTACAAAAATCAAACTTTCAATAATTGGGTTCTCTCCCGATTTTTTATTATTTATTTCAAAAAATTGATTGAAAAATGACAATATCAAGGGATTTTTTTTTTAAAATTTACGACGCCATATGAATTTTATAGCGCTTTTTCAAATTGCTCGCAAAATCCCTCCATTTGGCGCGCATGCGGTGTGACGTCACAGCAATATAGGCGCTTACTACGAAATGAATTTCACGCCTTTCACGGTGGACGGGTATGACGTCACTAGCCAATAACGGGCGTTAAAAATCATTCGTATTAAAACATAAATTTATGAATGAAAACAAAATTTTTGATCATTGAGTTTTATATCGTTGGATTTGTAAAAATATACTTTAAATATTTATAGCGTTTTCAAGGATATTCATGCTATCGGGAAGAACCCTATTGTATCTCTGTTTTTAATTATCTGATTTATAAACGGATTGTACTGTTGTTTTTGTTTTATTCTGCATTCACAGAAAATTTTGGTCTACAAGCCTATTCTACCCCTTTTTTAGTAATTAGTAACAACTACCTCCTGTCCAAAGGAAGGAGGGGTTTAAGTACTAACGAAGAGGGAAGATCCAGGGTTTTCCAGTTTTAAGCGTTTATGACCCTTACTTGATGTTTGATCGCATCTCTTGTCTCCCAGATGGAGCGCATATCCCGCGAGGTGGTGGGCGCGGTGGCGCCGCGCGAGGAGGTGGCGCGCCTGCGGGCCGCGCCCCCGGCGCCGCCGCCCGCGTGCCGCGCCCCGGCGCCCCTCCCGCCCGCGCCCTCGCTCTCCGCCGCGCCCGTGCGCGCCACGCTGTGCCCCATACAGAGACCCGCCAGGTAACAGATACTTGAATTTATTTGTCCGCCTCGTAGCATAATGGTAGTGCATTTGGCTACTGTGCATGAGGTTGCTAGTTCGATTCCCGTAGGGGGTCAACATGAAATATTTATTTACATGTGATTGTCATAATAATAAACAACATTTCTCGTCTCTGTTGAGATGTCAAATTGTAATTATTAGCCCGTAATGGGTGAAATCTAGTTTTTGTCTACAAGTATTTGGACACACTCAAAATGTTGTTTATAAAAATTAACTGGTAAAAGTTATAAGCATAACAAATTGAAGAGTCATCTTCAGGCGTTTCTTAGTAGGTGATATAATTCGGTAAGAATCTCACTTGCAATCATAAAGGCTTCTGCTAAAATGTTTAGCAATTTTCTCAATGGACGACAGAGAATGTTCACATGTGAAGCGTCGCGCCATTTTACTGTATATTGGCAGATATGGATATCAAATACTAGGTGAAATGGGGAATGTTGTAATACATCAAGTGGCCACTTAACCCAGCCAATGACAGGTAAACGCCTAGATATCCATATTCCCTTCCAAATTTCTCGTCTCTGTTGAGATGTCAAATTGTCATATTAATATTTCACATGTGATACCTTGGACTGGCACTGAAGCGTAAGGCTGATCGTTTTGCCTTCACTTGGTGTACCATCACAGTGCCCTATGCACCATTGGGTGTGGATATGGGAAAGCAGTAGTAATTAGATAATTCACAGTGGAAATGTTGGGAATCTCTGTTCGCAGGAATGGTTTGGGTGACGGCTTGGGACGGCCCGTGCCCATGCGCCTGTCCCGGCTGGCCGTGGGGCTCGGGGGCGCGTGCGACCTGCAGCTGGACCGCTACGGGACCTGCAACTTCGTGTCGGAGCGCCACGCCCTCATATTCTACGACGAGGTACGTCACTATTTATTTATTTATTTCACAAAAACAATTTACAACGAAAATCCTTAAAATCAAAAATTTCAAAAAACAATTCTGTCCAAGAAACTTAAAATAATGGTAAAATCAATATAAGATAGTTATTTCTCCCAGCCAAATCTTTAAAGAGATAACATTTTTATTAATATTTGGAGATGTTTTTAAGTCCATGGATAATCCAAATTAAATAATTTTGGAACAAGGTAATCTAACGTTGTTTGTCCATACTCATTTTTAATTTTAAGCCATCCTTTGATGTAAATTATAATATGATCATAATGAAGGCTGAGATAAGCATTGTCGACAAAATTAAGAAAGGTCTTTTACGTTGGTTCGGTCATGTAGAGCGAATGGATGACGAAAGAACGGCAAAAAAAATATATGACGCGACTGTGCCTGGATGTAGAAGTCGAGGAAGGCCGAGAAAGACATCGCATGATCAAGTAAAACAAGTGCTTGAAAGTGGGCATGTAAGAAGTCGGAATAATCGACGTGCGTGCATGAGAAGATGTATGAATGTGGAGCAAGCAAGAGAAGTATGCCAGGACAGAGTGGTGTGGCGTTCTATCCTCTCTGCCTACCCCTTCGGGGAAATGGCGTGATGGTTAGTTAGTTAGTTAGACTGGCTGGGGGAGACGGTCTGGTGTGTAGTTACAAACGATACCAGAGTCTATCTAACTGAGGTTGCAACGATTCCAGGTTACGCACCACTTCGAGCTGATCAACTACTCAGAGCACGGGAGCATGGTGAACGGGCAGCTGTACTCGTGCGACTTCACGGGGGGCGGAGCGCCCCCCGAGGGCGCCCCCGAGAGCAAGGCCGCCGCGCTGAGGGCCATCGCCGCCAAGCGCAAGGGGCCAGCGCCCACACCACCCAGGTACACCAAACCATTCTCTGTAATGCCGCGTTTTGTACTGTTTCTGTATTGAGACTGATTGAGACTTTTAAGATACAGAAAAATTAGTACAGTTGAAAGATATTTCGGTAGTAATCCCAGAGAGCATGTTTTGTCCAGAAGGTTGGCGTAGATAGGTTACAAGGCATCAGGTTCTCAGCATCCTGGACATCTTGGCAGTTTGTGTCAGGGCTAGGATGCCACGGAATATGGCGGCCGATCACTTGGCAATTTGTGGAATCCATATTTATTTATTAGTGATATGTTATATAACTAACTAACTAACCATCACGCCATTTCTCCGTAGGGGTAGGCAGAGAGGATAGAACGCCATACCACTCTGTCCTGACATACTTCCTTTGCTTCCTCTACAATTCATACATCTTCTCATGCACATACGCCGATTATTCCCACTTTTATGACCCACTTTCAAGTACTTGATGTACTTGGTCATGCCATGTCTTTCTCGGCCATCCGCGGCTTCTACATCCAGGCACACTTGCATTTAAACTTCTTTTAGCCGTTTTTCATCACTCATTCGCTCCACATGACCAAACCTGCTCTTATTTCGACATTTGTACACCTATAATACAACATAGTTTTACCACCCAATTCGCCTGAGAGATCGCATTTCAACAGCATTCAGTCTACTTTCATCCTTTTTTTCCAAACACCACGCTTCACTACCATACATAAGGGTTGGTACCAGAACTCCGTTGTGTACTGCCAATTTTGCTTCTTTCGATAAGTTCTTTTCATTTGCCACTATCGATTTCAAGGCACCATTAACTCTTTCCGGCACTAACCCTTCTCTCAATGTCCTTATCCACATTTCCGTCTCTTGTAAACATACTTCCCAAATATACAAAATTCTTCAACCTGCTTCAATCTGTCTCCATTTACTATTATATTACATACGGTCATATTCACATTTCTTTTAAAAACTATCACATTTACATGTTATTATGATATTCCTCAGTTAGCGGCATGTCGGGGCGCGCGGCGTGGGCGTGCGGGTGCGCTATTAATATACAATCGCGGGGGTGGGCCGCGGGGCGCTGGAGGCGGGCTGGGAGGGCGGAGCGCTGCTGCCGCACGGGGCGCTGCTGCAGTTCGGCTGCCTCATGTTCGTCTTCTCCATCACCGACTCGCACATCCTGCCGCCCGACTAGTTGGACCAGGTGACAACACTTATTATTGTTGTATTATAAGTCGATTATATTATTTAACGTATTCCAAATTTAACATTAGAGCGATGATTTTTTCACACATTTTAGATATCGACCAGATGTGTGTTTGCGTCGTCTTATTTTTTTTAAATAATCTATTTATCTCCTTTAACAAATAAAATATCGAAAAAATAAGACAGTACAAACACACATCTGGTCGATATTATTTTGAATTATTTTATTATTTTATTGTTTTTACGCCCATAGGGCTTTTACATAGCAAGACATTCCCGAAGCTCCCCATTCCCAACTCATGACTCAGTATTTTTAGTTTGCTCTAACCAATGTTCCTACTAAGGTGTTGCGAGTGGTAGCGCGCCGCACACTGTATCCATCTTCCACACATCTCATTAATGTTTGAAAATGCTTATGGATACCTCAAATTCACGGACGATTACGATCTCGAATGATGTTCTAAGTGAACTTTCATCAATGTGCAAATATTTTCCAAGAAGTAATAATAACAATGATGAATAATGTCAAGTTAAGGGCTAAATATTTATGGTAAAATAGTGTACCTATTTGGAGCAAAGCAGTATTAAAAAGGGGCTCTCAATAAAGAATAATATCAATAACATTCTCAAATATAGAGGTTTCGTTAGATTAATCGTCTAATGTGTGATCATTTGGACATGAAAGACTCCCGGGAAGAAGAATGGATGGAGTTGGCCACGATTGTGATAAAACGGCAATATGAATAACCAGGGATTTTCAAATCAAAATCAATTATGGAAGCGCCTCACTTCATTTAGATAGACTTCAAAGATATGTTTTGAAAATTTGCATAGAACAATACATGGTGACTTAAAATTTGTATCCGCTGAAAATCTTGCAAGGGGGAAAAGTTGATTAGGCCCGCAACACGATAATGAAAACATTAAGGGGAACGTTGGTCTCAAGTGAGAAAATCTCACAAAATGCGAAAAGACGAATACGAGTTAAAATATATTTACAAGTTCTAGATTGGGGGGGGGGGGGGGGGGGGGGGGGGGGGGGGGGGGGGGGGGGGGGGGGAGGGGGGGGGGGTTAATTAAAATGATATATAGATTAGTTATCAACCTCGTATATTAGCCATTAGGATAGCTATGGTTTGGACGACAGGGTTGGGTTTTTACAACGGAGGCGTTGCGTGATGGATTTTATAGCGAGTCCTTTCTGTAGAACAAGATGCCACATAAAATCCTGGTTCCTTTCCTGGGGAATGCCTTGTCTATAACCGTCCTTACGCCACAAAACAAGTATCCTATGGCACTTCGTGGGTAGTCCAAAAATTGTAACATTGAATTTGCGAAAATGCGGATTCTTAAAACGCATCCACATTTTTTCTTATGCAATGACATAAAATGAACCTTGACTATTTAAACACCTCAATACACATTGTGTACTCAATGTCGTTAGTGAAATCGTTGTGCATTCCTGTTTTTGTGTTTTTTTGACACATTTTGGTGAAGTGCAGCAAAGAAAGATTCTCCTCCTTTTCAACAAAATCTCCATAAGACCAAGGTAGGGCAATTTTTCTACTGAATGACGGTTTAGGGCCTCGCTGGTACGCCGGGAGCTGAGTCCTTCGTTCGCCTCTTTCTCCCCTATATTGGATTAGTCACCCATCATGGGATTAGTCCCACCGACCTGTTACTGCTTCCTGCGTCGATGGCCCCGCTGGCCCGTAGGCAGCACTGCCGCCTCCACGGTGATAATACGGAGAACAGTCTTCATGATCTCGTCGTACACCGCCCGTCGCAACTGCGAGATTGATTCAGCAGCCAGCGGTCCACAGATCAGCGTATCCAGGGCGCATCCACAGAATCCTGAAAAGAGAAGGAAACGTAATCGACGTCCGACAGTCACAAATATGCTGTGGAAAAAATCTGGAGTATGATAATTACAACATTTTTTGATGAGTTTCCAGAATAATTGTACACATTAATCTGGAATTTATCCCATGACCAATTGAGTAGGTAGTATTATCATTTTATACTACTACCTACAGAGATTCAAACATATAATATGAATATTTTCAAGCGTTATACAGGGCTTATGACCCTCCATTGGCTGGTTTTAGTCAACTCTTGACATAATGCACATTCCCCCACATCTGTTTGGTTAGGTAAGGTTAGGTTATTTTAAATTTTAGGTTTTTACCCGTGCTTACCCATGTATCAAGGCTATATTTACTTGTATAAAGAATACATGGTTACCAAACTTAGGCTTAGGTTAGGTATGTTTAGGTTGTTTAGGTGAGGTCAGGTTATGGTTGGTTATGTTAGGTAGGTTAGGTATTACCTTTGCTGGAAGAACAGCTAAAATGGTGTCGCGTCGCCTTTGGTATGTTCCTACAGTGCCACGGCAACATGCCCCAACATATCACAATGGTTGGTGCGATTGCAGACTTGAGAACTGAAAACATATGTAAGATCAAAGTATCAATTCGTATTCTTCTTCTACTCGACCTGTGAAGATCTATGCGACGATTCCGTGCGCAATACGTCTCACAGTGGAAGATATCCTCATCCTCCTAGCCCTAGCCCTAGCCTATGATGGAGTACACCACGCAAGCGTGAAACTTCTTTACATTAATTGAGGATTTGTTTATTTTCAGCTCACATGTTTGAAAGCCTTTCGGTAATTCATCCTATTAAACTGCCGTATACAAGTTTTGCGGGCCCGACAGTTACCATTCAAAGGACTTTCCAGGGAATGTTATAGTTCGGATTGTAAGAACATGGACGTTTTGTAACACAGCGCGTAAGGATTACCCTTAGAGTAATAAATATTAATTGTATCCCGTTAAAAATGTGTTTACATATACCGCCAACTGTTTGAATTGTACGATTCTTGCACACATATTACTGGGATATACAAGGCAGGGCGAATACTCTTACTATGGACCTTAGTCGGAGTCAGTCAATCAAGGAGCTGACAATAGTCCCATTGCAGGTGTTCACTTCAGTACAGGTGATGACGGTCAAAGAAGCCCCTATAAACATACCAGTATATTTAGTAGTACTAACTATACTTCAACGAAGACAGCATGACTGCACCAAACTGCAAAAAGTCAGAACTAACCTGCCAATCGTTATGCCAGTTTGAAAGGAGCAATCTTGGAAACAGTATAGTCCTGTACAAGGTGGTCTGATAACAAGGATAGGGACGAATGGAGAATCCCTTGAGAGGCCCTTCTATCTCAATCACTGCAACTGAGATAACCATCTATGGTTAGTGGAAGTGGAATCTTTCTTATTTAGTATTGAAAATAAACACCAGGCGCTGAACTCGTAATGTTCTAAATAACTAAAGAAAGTGATGAGCTAAAGTATAGCCCAAACCTGTCTCTGGTCTCTCAATCTGTGAAAGCCTGGTTGCTGACGGAGGACACGAGCTCCACGACGGCAAGCGGGTCCAGTGACTGGGCGGCCTCCGGCTGATGCACAGGTTCTCGAGGGCGGCGTCCTCACTTCTCGAACAGCTGTCACAAATGAGACGCATTGTCTACGCAACACTATCGCCCCCAAGTCATAATACTCCCTAGAACTTGCAAATGTGAGATGTATGACTCACGGTTCAAAACACCTAATGAACGTATCGGAACCACGTTGATGTTGTCTTAGCGCTTGGTCTCGAACAAAATGATACCCCTCAGTTTTGCAAAACCTCTGCGCATCCTCCGAAAATACCACCTTGTTTGATCGGGTCGTTCTTACTCCTCGCCGTAACAATCAAAATGTATACTTATAACATGACTAACTAATCTAACTAACTAACCATACAAGCCATTTCACCGTAGGGGTAGGCAGAGAAGGATAGAGAAACGCCATACCACCTCGTCCTGATATACTTTCTTTGCTTCCTCTACACTCATTGAAACATCTTCTCCATGTCACATAACAATCCGAAATTAACCGACTTTTCACATGTCCACTTTCAAGTACTTGTCGTACAATGGTCATGTCACTTTTTCGGCCTTCTCGAGCTTCTACATCCAGGCACGGCGCACTTGCATTAAAACTTCTTTTAGCCGTTCTTTCATCACTCATAATCGCTCCACAATGAACCAACCATCGTAAAAGGCCTTTCCTTAACTTTTGTCGATAATGCTTATCTCAGCCTTGCCCTCTGCTCTAATTTCGACATTGTACACCAATCATATTATATAGTTTACCCAACACATAGATCGCATTTCAACAAGCATTCAGTCTACTTTCATCTTCAGTGCACATTTCAAACCAACAGCAAGAAAAATTTGTTCTGTGCCCTGGTACCAAAGTTAGCCTCTAAGTAAAATAGCTGACGCTAAAATTAGTGAAGTATTATGGAAAGAGTAAGAAAATAAGATCAAAACAACTACTAATAAGTGTTACTTTCCCTCACAGCACCCAATGGTGCAATAGAACACTATAAACTTCGTACACCAAGTGCAGTGTAAACTTGATCATTTTAAATCACATAAGAACGCTCAGTACCAGTACCAAGGTATCACGCATGAAATGTTAATAATAAAAAATAATTATTTATTTCTTATATTTTCATATTAATATCTTAACTGAGACCCCATGCATGGTAGCGTAATATGCGTCATCTGTTTCATATAATTAGAAGATACATTTCACTTTTTTTACCATGCATTGCAAGATGCATGATTTTGTGCGACTAATGAATCAGCCGATTATTTTTTATTAGAACCATTAAATTATACGCAATTAAATTAGAGTCCAGTACTGTGTAAACAAGATGATTAATCCAGTTTAATTTCTATACTAACATTTATATTTTTTATTTATATACAACATTTTTCCCCTTTTTTTTTTTTTTTTTTTCACATTCACCCCATTTTCCCCCTACACCCCCCCCCTAGCAATTTTGGAACTAATAGTTAGATAACCACTTATTGGTGAGCTAGAAGAGCTTGTTGGTCGAGCGAGTAAACATGGCGATGTTTATGGAAATAGGAAAGTAATGTTTTAAACAATTTTTTCAGTCGGTAAAGGACGTCTAAACGTATTACATTTAAGCGTCTTCTTCATGCAACCTCCGATCCCGGTCGTGGAGGCGTATGTGATTCACAATGAAAGCCCCACCTTTCCCAGACGGTTTTCAAGACTAGAGTCTTTTTTCAGTCTCGCCAATAAAACCGATTTTTTAACAAGCCCAAACCGGCGATGTTAATTGATTGTCAACTGTGACGTAAAAATTCGGATGACATTTACGTTGATGTACGAGAGACAAATGCTTTCATACCCTGCACTGTCCATGGCTCTATGTTATTTAATTGTCACTATTTCCATCACGCCAAACCACACCAGTAAATCAGCCACAAACTTAATGCAGAAGTAGTACATACGATGTAGTATTCTACCCCAATCATTATTTTTTAAATGGACATTACTCACAAATCGTCATGGCACCACTGTGGCTCAGTGGACTTAGCCTCGCACTGAGCCACCATTCCCAGACATACACCGAACATCCGCGGTCACCTCGGGTCTCAATGAAGCCTATCTCAGAGGAGGAATTGTAAGCCGTTTATTTCAATTATTTCACGTTTTTTTTAACTATTTAAACATTAGCAAAATTAAATGTATTAGTATACTTTTTTATGGGTAAATTCAGATTTTTAACGCTACACCAGTCTGTTCTGGCATTTATATCTTGTTTTTTAAACACGCTGTAAACTGTCAGTTTTCCCGATTTGTACTTACCCACTTATACACAGGAAGTCGTCTACTGACAAATCATTATTATTGTTAATAGTACGAAATGGGATTTAAAAATTGATTTAATATCCATCGTTCATTTTTTTTATGTTTAAATACAATCGTGTAATAAATGTTAGCGATGTAATGAAGGACTTCTAAATTCAACATTAAGCTACTTTCATACCTAGACTCGAAAACTGTACAGTTTCTTGTGCGTTGCCAAACCGTCCCGATAAGCAAACACAGGATGGATTATTGATTTGATGTATATTAGATTAATATATTATGACGGTTTATGCTTTTTTTATGTAATTAGTTTAAGGCAAATTTTGTTGATTGATTTCGGCATACACTATTGTAACATCTCAATAATGAATTTATGTTTAAATAAAACACTGTTATGTGTTACTATTGGTTTATTCTATAAAAAATAGATTTAACCGTACACGACCTGGTTTTCGGAGTAACCGCTTCCTCCCATCGACTTGGTGAAACAGACACTAAATTAAGAATACACGATGTTATACAGAAAATACAGAAAAAATACATAAATTGCAATACTATAAGAAATCTAAACACAGGGTGGTTAACATAAATCTTTGATAATAGAAGTGATAGAAAAATGAAAAAAACACATCTTGGGACAGTGGTTGATGGTAGAATACTAAGAAGATGTAACAAAAAAAGTAGTTAATTAATTAGCATTGATAAGTGGTTGGCAGTTGCATGTACTGGGTCTTGAGGGGCGTAAGGGTAGGGTAGTATATCTTTCTGTAATAACATCTGTATACTAATTTAGTGTCATATCCCATTTCGATGGGAGAACGTTACTACCCGAAACCATGTAGTGTAGGTACATTATATTATTTAATAGAATAAACCAAAAGTAAACACATTCAGTGTTTTTTATTTAATCCATAAATAATTTACATAAATAAAAATAAAAAAACCTTTTAATGGACACACCAAGCACTTTAATAAAACAACATCCGCAGTTCTGCTCGATCTCGAGCAGCACGCTGACGTTGGCGAAGGAGTTCGCCGCTGTGACGTCGTACACGACGATGACGCCGTGCGTGCCGCGGCAGTAGGATGCTGGTGATGGTGCGAGCGCTCCTTAGGCACCGCCGTGACCCAGATCTGCAGCATGACGCTCTCGATCCGTTGAAACTCCACCGTGTCGTCTCTTGAAGTCCACGCCGATGTGCTGTGATGTAGCTAGCACGAGAATGTGTTGTCGCGAAACGAGCAGCAGCAACCTCTTTCAGCGCTCTTTGCCGACGCCTGGCAGATCAACATTAAAAATACGTAGAATAGCACAATAACCAAATTGAGTTCAGAAAAAAATAATATAAAACAAGAGATATTAGAGAAAGGCTGGGATAGAAGAAAAGGAGAGGACTGATAATAGAAATACTACCCTTTTCAGTCTACAAAATATTGAATATTTAACTTACAGTTCTAAAGTGCGGTGTGAAAAATGTCAAGGTTGGGACAATATTTATTGAATTTTGGCACAACTTGATAAATAAATACTTATTAATTTCCCATAAGAGCAGAGTTGCAAGCTGACATAAGCATTTATCGACAAAAATAAGAAAGGGCTTTTAAACGATGGTTTGGTCATGTGGAGCAGTGAATGTATGAAAGAGTAAAAACATAATCTAAGAAGCGAGTGCCTGGAGGGTTTAGAAGTCGAGAAGTCCAATACGAATAAAGTAGCGATAGAACCCGTTCAAAAACCTTCAATTTTTCAGATATTAAACTAACCTAACTTTATGTACAAAAGTAACAATCTACTTATCTAACCTAACACTCGAATTACCAACAACCAACCTAACCAAACCACAATTTAACTCTTCCTTAATCGCACCCTAATGGGAGCATATGACACTGCCATTTTGTGCAACAAGTGAGGAGAACCTTATAATTTATTATCATTTTGAACAAACATGTTATCAATATGAAATTTATAGAACAACCTAACCTAACAACTGGAACAAGTGTCGAACAGGCTCTGACACTATGAATAGAGGATCAACCAGCTGCTGATGCTGCAGTGGCCAATTGCACCATTGGGAGAAATAATAAGAGATAGAGTATACGCACCTAGCAGTGTTTGAAGGCTGAAAAAAAGATATTTGGATTGTGTGGAGAAGAACGGAGGCCTCAAAACATAGACAAATAATGGAAGAGGTTGAATTGAGACAGGCGTGGAAAAGATACCTATAAATTGTCACTATTAAGGGATGCAGTACACCAAAAAATATGAAGGCAAAAACTGGAAAATAAGAGACACTTCACGCGGTCAACATGACTGAACACCGGAAAACAAACTCCTCGACACATTAAAGAAGACTCCACAAAACGAACAAAAAACTTTGCGATTTGCACACAACACATGTAATAAACGCACGTAAAGTTGCACAGATTCCAAATCAAAACTTTTTGAAATTTAGACGTTACGGTTGCCGTTTTGGATAGGAATAATTTTATGGATTATTCTTTCGGCGCGCGCGCGGGAGTATCGATATAGCGCTAAATAGAATGAAATTAAAAGGCGAAAATTTCTTTAAAGGGAGAGAGTATGTTATGGGAATTCCAAAGGATAAAGTATGCGCGGATGTATAGAGACCTCGCCCAGCACTCAGCCACTATCGCCGATGATCAGCAACTGAATAGATTGGTCGTAACTCACTGTCGCGAGCCATGAGTACGGATCCCGCCAATGTTCACTACGTGTAAATCATAACAACAAAAATTTAACGCTATTAAAAACAATATGACATAAATGAGTTCCCCGAATTACTCAATTAAATCATTCCTCCCCCCTCGAAACAATCATCTGCGTCACTCTTTGTCATAGATAAAGTGAATTCATGATTTCAATAGATTTACACATAACGGTGACAAGATGTTTCTTTTACTGCATACTTGACACTTGTCACAATGTTGACTTCAACACACTATCGAAACCTACTTGCTTAGACTTTATTTTCTAAAATAAATTTCAAAAATCTTTTTTTAAATATGGATATTTTATACATGACAACATGGGTTTACACATAAAACAAACACTTATTTGGAGTGAAAATACCAAAGATTTTTTCCGATTAAAAAAAATAATAATAAATATACGCTTGCAATTAGTTGCCATTATACAAATAAAATTTTTTGTAATAGGCAATATACGTGTGTGTGTCTAAAACGTCCGTCAAAAAAACGCGACATGACATAACATTAAACCACATAAAACATAACCAAAATCATCAGAACGACACAGACCATACAAAACCTCTCATAACGTCATAACTATGTGTATTAGCCTTGGTCAAAACCACCAAAAACTAAACGTCTTATCGATCAGAGTCATGGTCGTAAGTTTTTACATAATCCATGGATTACTGTTCAAAAGTATCTTTAATTTCTAACTGCTTTTCATAAATAACTACATGGAAGATCAATCGCGTCGTTAAGAAATTATCCTGAAAGACAACGTAAATAGGAACAGCCTTTCAGCAGCTCGAAGAAGACTAAAAAAGTTCGCTTTCCTAACCAACTACGAGAAAACTAAAAAGAAAACGGACAAGATGAATAAAAAATCTAATATGTACCAGAAGATAGAAAAAAAAGCGTTGGGATTATTCCATTTGCCAAGAAAAGGAATGAAGTATGAAGATTGCTTACGAGCTGAATCGACTGTGGAACATTATATGGAACAGCATTAGATTTGAAATGTGTTCCACATACATAGAAGTAAAAAAGCGTGGGAAAAGTTTTTCCCAAACTGTTTTTAAATCAGATTTTCACGGGTTTTATTCTAGAAAAAACTGATCCCAGTCGAAATGTCCGTCTTTATGGGAGTCTCGGTGTGTCGTTATTGATACTAAGAACCACATTCAAACTTCTTTGTGAAGATGATGATAATAAGGAACAGTGCCTAAAGAACAAGTGCGTGTTTGTATCACTTGGACCAATGTAGATCTCACAATATTTGGAAACACATATCAACATGCAAAAAGGGGGCCGACAGACGATCTGTATAAAACAGTCCCAAATTATTCAAGCTATCCGAATTGATGATAATCTTATAAAAAATATTGTATATGTAATTATAGTAAGAAACCCATTTTTTAATGAAACAACTTTTTCAAATAACATTATATTATTTAGTGTCGTATTATTATTCTCACTGATATTTTTAAATATCAATAAGCAGAAAATTATAGAGAAAATTAGCTTCCTGGAAGTCAGAAAATCAAGTAGCGGGTAATTCCAAATATAAACTGAGCTTAAGATTATTTTTTCCATAAAAGAATTTTTTATGATCAAACTGGTTGCAAAAAGAAACTATTATATGAATTTAGCCTCGACATACTTTTAACATATCTTAGTAGAGTTGCAATCGGCACCGTACCATTAAAGATTTAGGGTCCATCATCTTTGTCACTGCTGCCCAAACACTACATTGGGTAGATTGGTACAAAACCAAGTACAGTGAATCTCAAACAATTGATGCATGAAGGCAAGATGAACAGTATTTCGCTTCATCCACACAAGTCCAATGTATACCGCGCATAATATATATGACATATTAATGCGAAAAAACATTTTGAAATAACCACCATCACACCAACCAACCACGAAGCTGACAACGTACGATTGATCACTAGACGTGATTCAGTAAACACTGGGGGACATTTGTGAGAAAAATCAAGTTTAATATTCATATATGGTTCCTTTATTAAAAAATCAAGAAAGCACATTTTTACAGAATAAATACAATACTAGTACAAACTATTTGTTACATACTAATCTCAAACAGAATACAATAAACCTAGATGAAGAATAAAAGAATGAATCTAAGCCGCGTACATTATCAACATTTCCTAGTAATAATATTATCAAATTATAGAGGAATACCTTAGAATAGACAAATACAAATTGCAAAACTCCAATTTTCAAACTTCAAACACTCCGAGAGTAAAAAATAACTCAACAAACGATTCGGGAATAAAAAGTAACTAATAACACAAATCTAATGCACAATAGAAAAAATAACACATTTGTTTAAACATTTTCGCACGAGCGAACAAAAAGTATTCATCGTAAATACCATAATTTCAATAATATCGCCAGTGTAATGTCCATACCGGAAAAAGCCATTAGTCGATGTTCAGAAAAGAGACGAAAAAAACCTTTTATGCGTGTTATGTACTTTGCCTGAATGGATTATGCCCATGTATTTTTATTCACAAGTTTTGACAAATTCCATATTTTCGAACTACCGGCTTCGTGTGCGATATTGCACTCACATAGGCGACGTGGTTGACATCCCATGCAAAACGTACCTTAAAACAAACGTAAAATCTTTTAAGAAGACCTACAGTAACTTAACAAAAGAATGCAATTATTTGCGAGTGATACGTCAGTCACTTTGCAGACAACAGTATGTAGATCATTGTGAATATCGACGAGGCCTCCATTCTTAATCAAGATGCAGAAAAAGAAACATTACAATTGCGAAACCATAATGGATAATACGCAAGATATGATACATACAAAAAACATTGGTACAGTGTCAACAAGGCACGCTAATTACTCCCAGCTGGCGCGCTGTTGTAGATGCAGACCAATGTAGATATAGAGAACGTTAAGTACGATTGTTGGTTTGTGTGTTGATTTTTGAATTTAAATTAAAAATGGTTTATGAGTTACAAAAAAGAATACAATAAAGGTGTGGGGATTAAATTTATCTCTTGTATTCTAATGAGCCACATTTTCCGCTAGGAAAATGATACACAGTTTGTTGTAAAAAGAGTATTGCGGTACAAACACATAGTGTAGTAATTGTTACGAGTTCAAAAATGTGAGAATTTACAAAAAGAAATCGCTTCTTACAAAATTTATAAAAAAAAAAAACTAACATAGTTTTGACAGGTTCTACATTACAGTAGCGCCAACCTGGTGTCGATTTTGTGAACCACCAAATTAACTAGCCATTTACACAAAGCTCACGATGATTCATTGCATGCTTTTTTTATCTACACATAACCAATGTTTGACTCGACCAGATAGCGTAAGTCATTCGTATTGTTTGTTATTATTTCAATGCATTCAAAAAAAAAACACGGGACCATGTCGTTGCCGATCCAATCCCTTCCTAACAGTTATTATTATAAGCCCAATGGTAAGAATGAATGACATTACATAATCAGCCCCGCTGGGCTAGGCGATTTGGTACAAATGATTTCAAATAAAATATTAATTATCGATAATTTGGTGCATAGCTGATACATATTTTATTAATTCTTTCATAAGCTCCAAATTATGGAACGCTAATTTATATAACAATAGGAATCCAACAATTTTCACAGCTAACGGTTTTTGAATCGGCAAAGAAAATTCAAACATCCCTATGATATTTTAACTTAACAATTTTTTTACAAGTGGCCAGGAGATTATAATTAATTTGTCATGTAACCAGCTGAATGGTGAATCTAATTATGATTTTTAAATCAAAGTCAATTTATCTGTTAGATCAGGCGATTCATATACTTCCGTTTTAATCAATTTTGTAAGTTTTATATATACAAATCTTATGAGCAGGTTAAGGGTTTAAATTTTTCAGATAATGCAACTAACGGTACAATTAATTTTTCTAAAATTTTAGAAAATTTTGTACATCAAAGAGAAAAATTGACTGCAATTAAAATTCATTATTTCCAACATCGAAAAAACGCCAAAGTTGAATCTCAACTGAAACAATGGTATAAATATCTTTGCTTGTTAACTTGTAATGTGCAAAATACATTTTAACATAAAAATAAGTAAACATCCTTAATAAGGATACATATTAAACTAAAATATAATGTCCATATATGAATGTTCCGCTAAATAAAACTATTTTAATCATTTAAGTACTTTCATAAATGTTATATAGCTCCTATTAAAATACTCTATACATGTTAATCAATAAATTTGCTAATAATTCGCAAAGGACACAAAGAACCCGGGTAATTATTTCATCACCAATTCCGGCCAACGACGCTAACCGAAATCCTCCCGATCCCTTGTGGACAAGTACATGCGAAAATGGGGTAAATAATTTGTCTTTAAATTACTAGCATTCACAGTACATACTGGCTAGTAATGTAACTTTACACTCTTCTTGTTGCCAGGAAAAAAAAATATTTCGTAACATCTGCGACCATCGTAGTAATTGTTAATAATATATTATTGCGATACAATTATCATCATATATGCGCACTTAACTTCAAATCCAGTTTAACCAATATGCAAGCGAGACGATATTAAGAAACAAAAACATTTTTCAAGATATCACCGGCTATGTTGTCGAACTTCTGATTCTTGTCCCTGAAAATATCCTATTAAACATGTGACAATTTAAAACTCATCACATATTTTGTTTAAATATATTCCTAAATGATGAATAATTTACGTTTACCTGCATTTTCTCCTAATGAAAATACTTTTTTTGCTAACATATATAAAAAATCAGAAACCGAGCCAAATGAGAAATCAGAGCAGAGTGCGACAGACTTGAAAAACAATTGTGGCATATACGGGGGCCTAAATTCAATAGCGAATATATTGTCGTCCAAGCTATAGTCCTAGAGCCTTCCGCCGATTGACTGTAATTAGAGTCGAGTGCGTGCATAGTGTGTCGGTTAGTGGCGGTCGGTGGCTTGGGCTGCCGGGGCCGCCGCCGCGCCGTGCTCGCAAGTCCCGGGGCCCTACATGCCGTAGTCCGTAGGGGGCGCCGCCGAGTGGGAGGCTGGGGCCCGGCACGCCGGGGTAGCCCTGGAGGGACCGTGCAACAATGTGTGGGATGACAAATTTGCAATCATTGATACTCGAAAAGGTGCACAGAACAAGATTTGGGAATGAAATGTTATCCACTTATTCTCAGAAGTAAAATAGTTTCAGTGATTTATAGAGCATTTTCATGAGATCAATCACAGGGTGTGTTTTTAAAAGCTGACTATCGAAAATTTCTGTATTCTGTGTGAAATCAGTTCGTTGTTAACTAACTAATTAACCACAGAGAGGATAGAACGCCAACCACTGTCCTACATACTTCCTATGCTTCCTTCTACATTTTACACTTTTCATGCACTACGCCGATTATTCCCAAACTATTCACATGTCCACTTTCAAGTACTTGTACATGTCATGCCATGTCTTTCTGCCTCCTCGGACTTCTCCATCCAGGCAACTTGCAATTTAAACTTCTTTTTAGCCTTCTTCATCACTCATTCGCTCCACATAGACAAGCCCATCGTAAAACCCTTGCTTCAATTTGTGGATATATGCTTTTCATCTCACCTTGGCTCTCTTCAATTTCGTCATTTGTACACCTATCATACATAGTCTTACCACACTATAGATCGCATTTTAACAGCATTCAGTATATCTTTCCCTTCCTTTTTCCAACACTACGCTTCACTACCTATACATAAGGGTTTGTAAATATCTTTTAAATCTGGTAGCAAATCGCAACTGACCATTAAACCAATGTTTTTACATAAAACATTATCTAAACAATAAAACCCCAACAATTATGGCAAAATTTGGAAGATACTTTTTACTCCCCAAGAGATTTAGTATTTTTGTAAAAACTAGTAGCATTATTAATGGTAACCGTCTGTGAGCATGAACTGCGGCTCCGCGAGCAGAATGGGGCATGTGCTCCTGCTCCGCGCCCCGCGCTGCGCCCGCCGGCCCTCGGCTGCCTCCACCGGTCCACCTTGCTGGAGAAATCCCCCCTGATTACACTGCGGGACAACAAACACACCACCATACTACCAACTACTATTCACAACCTGCGAAGCGGGAAACTATTTTTGAAACAAGGATACAATGTGTACATCATTTATTAGATTTAAGACACTAGTTAAAAACACAACAAAATATCTATTGACCTTTCAATCAACTGCCAAAAATGTAATTTGTGGGTGCAGCTAATACACTAATGAAGTAAACTACCTGGAATTTTTTTCATGTTTTATTTTCGGATTTGAAAACTAAAACATAATCCCGAATTGCTTTGCAATAAATTGGAAGATACATGTATAAAACTGGATATTGAGCAGCCTATTGTCACATAATAATGGTTTATGTAACAAAACATCAATTTGCAAAGTGACAGGTGACATTATAGGGCACCAAGGTGAAAAATGTTGAAAATCGAACAAAATTAATAGCCCCTTCACAAACTGCACTATTTTTCAACAAAACCGTTTTCAACATACTAAGTGTTATTACTTAATCATAAAACTCATCAGATTTGAAATTATCACAAAAAATCTAAAAAAATAATATAAAACCAACTTATTCAATAAAAAATCGCCTCAGTTTGCCTTGAAACTCATGGTCGTCGCCAAGGTCCCGCGAACACCTAAAATAAACAGAAATTTTAGGTATTTTTAAATATTTTTGGAATAATTCCGTTCTTAATTCCATTGGTCTAAAGGAGCATGAATTCGATATATCCGAAAAACATGACGAACACACTCATAATGTTGTCCTAAATACCCATACCGCACCAGTGGCGGTTGGCGCAGAGTACTGCCTGACCGGTGTGTTCGCGCGCCCACGCAAGGCGTCACTTAACCCCACACATGTGCGGGCTTGCATTAAAAGATTGAAATGAAGCTATTTAAATTGATAAATACTCTGTGAACTCACTAATGCTTTGTTTTGGAAGCCATGTACATGTTTTTTTACTACTCTCACTCTCTAACCGCACCCAATAGGGCACTGCAGTTAATTTTAATAATTTGTTTACAATAAGGCTGGAATGATCAGAACTTAAGCACATGTTTTTGCACCTGAAAAAACTGTCAAAACTCTTCGCACTTGACTAACTGTAGCAACAATTATGAAAGAAACAACTCTAAATAGCCTTCTCAGAGGCACAATGGAAGATTATATTGAACGAGCTTGAAAACACAGGGATATGTTAGCTCTTCAAAACCTGAAAAACGGAAGCATGGAGTGGTTTGGCGGTAGCAAATATGTGGTTAAATTACAACCATACAGCAAGGACACCACACTAACCTGGATGAGGAAGGGCATGGCGAAGTCAATGAATTTATGTCGCCCAGCTAGTTCGAGGATTACGTCAGGTCGTAGGATGTCGTAGCACTGGAATTAAAAAAATGTTTGTGTCAATATTTATTTAAAACTTCGTGTACAAAAGCAAAAGTACCAGGCGGGCTTATTGCTTTTAAGCACTATCTTACCAACTACCCTCATTTATTTAGTGACGATTTTTTATTGTACCGAGTATTGAGGAAAGACACAGCTTTAAAAATTACCTAGCAATTACTAACAACATAATATTACATAGCAAAATAAACAGAGTTAGACCCGAGTGTGAATCCTTGTGGAAACACAGTAGGAAATAGCACAATATAAAGGAAAACCAGGTGAAGACTAAGTAACTTAAACTGTTAAGAGTCGGAAAGCGTAGATAACACCATCCGATGGCCATACCGATTCACCTGATACACTAGTTAAAGTTAAAGAGTCCTGTTGTACTCCCACATTGCAACTATGCCCAGACCTCCCTTCATGTCGTGGTTCCCTGGAATAGGCCAGGCGGCGAAGCAGTCGTATAGGCTCCCCTCTGGAGGAACCACGCCAGCAAGCTCCTCGGCCACCTCCTGCTGCGGGACTCCAGCGCGTACTCCCATGGCGTCCTTGAAGAGCCCTGTCCTTCTGCCAGCTCCGGAATGCTTCCATATCGGTTGATTCCATAAACACAAATTTACATATAATCAGTAAAACTTCAAGTTCTTAAACAGTTGCATAATGTTGAGGTCGCCATACACAAGCGAGTGTAAAGGGATAAGTAATAATGACAAAAATAATACAATATCATCATCTTACCCTTGTATAGAAGATATGCGGCGATGCTCTGAATTCTGTCAGTTTCGTGTTTTCTAATTCAGGGCGAGTGCTTATTGTGTCGAAGTTGTCGAATGCGTCGATTGACGTCAAGGGGGCGAAGTCCCGAAAACCAAATCAGTTAAAATTAGACAAGATAAAAATTTTATTTTTATATGTGCATTATCAACAAATTTAAGAGCTTTACGATGGTGTCGGTCATGTGCAACAAATAATAATCCAGTAGCTGGACTGGTAAATATCATTTTAACATTATTATTGTTTACAGCAAGCAGCTTTATGCAGGTGCGCCTTATACTTTTGTAACTGCGTCTTGGTCTGCCTTCTGCAATCTAAATCCGGCTTTGGAAGCTGTCGACCGTTGAGTGGAGTGGGACAACAAGGCCGTGGCGAAATTGTTCCAGTCGAACACCCTACTGGAAGGAAGTTCTTTCTAGGGTGAGGTGCAACTGGGGAACGATAGAGTTTTCCAGTTGTGGCCCTGTAGATTGGTGTTGAGAATTAAGTCTGATACTCTCAGTAGTGGCCGTCGTAGTAATCGATTTAGATGTCCTTGTAAATCCCTATCTTCCAATGATGTAAGACCTAGTGCTTTTTCATCTACCGTGAATTTTTGTAGCATATATGTGGATCGTAAAAATACACATTTTCTAGAGAGGGATGGACATATGAAGCGGTTTTGGTTATTTAGGATGTCATGTTTCTGGAGTGGTTACCCAGTAGTCCGTCCTACCTGGAGAGCAGGGGAGCCGTTGAGGCGCCTCGTTGAATGCCTATGTTGTTTGAGCTCTGCACGGAGCGCAGGTAGGCCGTTGACGAGCTGCAGGTGGCCCGCCTGGTGAAGAAGGCCACGGGCGCGCGTGGAGGTCCATGCGCGGCGCCAGCACCAGCAGCGTTCGTTCAGCAGCAGCGGCTTGTAGTCCAGGTAGAACTGCACCTGCCGTGTAGTACAGCTCCATGTTGTGCCACGCTGGGGAGATACACACTATTCCTTAATCCATTATTACAACATCGAGTAATGTAAAGAAAGTCTACTCCCGGTGTCTCCGACAGGACTGCTGCAATGCTATAAAGTTATAGTTAAGATGTGCATTTTGTGGAATGTATCGCAGCGCCGTGGCTGTGTTTGGGAACGAGTGCCCACCTGATCATATGACCCACATCCTTGAATAATGAAGATAGTCCAACAAGTTAATCTCCGCACCTGTAAATTACCTGTCACTGCCAGTGCCGATAATTATTTTTTTATTTTAAGTTCATTATTTTTCGTGTGAAAAACTAAAAAGTAATCTGGATGGCTTGCAATTATGGTAGAACATGATATAAACTGATATTACCTGCTTATTGTCACAAAAAATACGGGGCTACATTTAACAATACCATCAGCATTTGCAAAGGAGCCAGCTGCATTCTCTTGCGTTTCCTTTGAAAAATCGAATAATAATTAACGATACGTCACAAAACAGCACTTTTTTTCAGAAGAAAACCATTATCAGATTATAATTAAATCACATAAATTATTTTGAAAAAACAATAGTTATTATAAAAACCAACTTTTTCAGTAATAAACTGCGTAGTTTTCCCGAAAAAAGTCCAAGGTTACGAACCTAGATTCAAACGTGAAATTTTAGTTACATTTAATCGATTTAAAGAACATTCATTTCTAAATTCGATTGGTCTTAGCCCGTCCAATTGATAAATGCCTTTGACAACAAACTGAACATTACAAAAATTTTGCAAGGAACAGCCCGTGGCCGCAAAGGTAAAGGCTCCACGACGTCACGACGTCTTCGCCACCGACTTCCCAGATTGTAGTAGCACGAGGCTAAGCCAATGAGCTTGAGCTGTAAGACAGTGTTGTTTTTATCCTCTAACAGTACATCACACTGGTCCACACTCACCTTGTGTAGATGATGTCCTTGAAGTGGCCCTCCCGCCAGGCCTCGGCGTGATGGTTCCTCATGGTGGTCCGCACGGCGTTTGTCGTCCTCCTTCCTCGTACTTGTCGTGTACAGGAACAACCAGCTCGGACCCACAGGTGCGCCGTGCTCGTCGGCCCGCAGTCACCTGCGACAAACATTCGGGAACCCGGTATCAGCGCAACAAACTTGAATCGAGTTGGAATAATGGCTTCTAAACCAAAATTTTCTTTGAATGCAGAAATATTTATATAATCCTTAAATAAATCGGGATAATGAATAAATGGATGCACCTCATGTTTTAATAAAATTATGTAAGATAGAGAGCGCTCGGAGACTTCACCAGATCGCATAAAAACATAAATAATATAACTCCTTAAGTAAATATCCGAATACAAACGGATGCACTGATGGTTTTGTGATTCTTGCGTTTATTTTTTCTGCATCACAGAAAATATTGGTTTTCAACCCCATTCCCCAAGAAATTGTAAAAGGTTAATGCAGCATTGAAAATGCGAACAGATCAAAACTAGCAATCACCTCAGTAGAAGTGATCATGGCACTTGAAACTATGCAGGGGTTAATTTTTAGTCAGTTAACAAAAAAAAAACCTGAATTCGGTAACGCTAATAGAACCCATATCAAAAAAAAAAACATGTTACTTTCTCAAAAAAAAAAAAAAAAAGTGCACCCAAATGCATTTCACAGAAACGAAGAAGACTTGTCACCCTAGGGGCGTATCTCCCGTCCGCCCCCACCCCCCTTCCGTCGCACTGACACCTTTTATGCCCGCGCATGACTCAATATACTAGCGGAGGTAATGTGCGAAAATTTGTAAAAATAATAAATCGAAAAAGAATAAAAAGATACATGTTTTTTTTATTGAACGGGTTTTCTATTAACGATACAGACATTCAGGGTTTGTTTTTTTTGTTAGGACTAAAAATTAACCCTGTATGTATATACAGTGAAATTGCGCGACTCTTCACATGTGAGCACACTTGTCATCCATTGAGAATTGGACATCAATTGCTATGGGGAAAATGGGGATATGTTGTCCGGGTCATCATGTGGCCACTTAACCCAGGACCAGATGAGCACGAGGTGCTAAGCCCATGAAAACGCGATTGATACCATTATTTTTCAGGATGAAATGTTTCGGATGTGTGTTACTTGATGGGCTCGAAGAGTAAGATGATCATCCTACCTTCTGTAATTTTATATATTTAGTTTATGGCGGCGATACAAACAGATGTACGGTAAAACATAACATAATTAAAACAAATAATAACAATAACATGCCTGCCATCCAATTATATGTATCCGAGGTTGCTTTACAGTTTATGCAGAAATCTACTTTTGCTGTAAATAAAATAGTTTGTAGATCCTAGAGTATGTAAGTTTTTAAGGTTCTAATAGTTCTTATGTTTTAGTAATAAAATGTTCACGATACAACTGCACTTGGTGTACCTATATCGCAGTGCCCTATTCACCATTTGGGTTTTACGGTTAAGGGAAATAGTGTAGTAATGATAACAAAGATCTAAAAAAAAAATTTTGGTTTACAATCAGGTAACACGTCTCGCAAAGCGTCCCCAAAAACTGCGAGTTCCTGTCCCGCGTGTCCCAGTTGTACGAGGTGATCATGTTCCACGGCCTCCTAACGGGTGTACGCCGACAAGCTGCTCAACCTGCTGGACACGGCCAGGCGGTGGATCAAGTACAGGTAGGCACAACAGTTCGTTACTGGCTGCCGGGAACCTTCCGGGAGGATCCGCCTTTCTGTAATCGCGCCGTCGGAGTGCGAATGTAGTTCGTGATTCAATACCCAGGCAGAGAGGATTGAACGCCAACACCGACTTGTCCTGGCAAATTCCTCGCTTCCCTTCCACCATTCATACTATCTTCGACAGTATAACACGCTACTTTTCACTATGCCCACTTCTTTTTATATTCTTCCAAGTCATTTGTTGTTACTCGATCTTAGTAAATCCTTTTGAGCCACATACCGAACCATCGTAAGACCTTGTTCTTAACCTGTTAACCGGTTTTGACTCCTTATCTAATTACGCAACTGTAAGGGCGCGACGCTTATCCCTAGAAGTGTCAGTCCGTGATGGATAATTAACGCCTGTAGGACTTCATTTTGTTTTTTTACTATTTTTTTATGCCTCGAAAACTAAACCGAAATAGATATTTAAAAAAAAAAATCCGTTTATGTGAGACTTGTATGGATGACTTACCTTTGTGAAAACACATTTGAGTGTTGTCCAAATTTACTTGTTGGAAATTACGATTTATGTTTCAACCCATTACGGGCTTATAAGAGACATTAATGACATCTCAACAGAGACAGAGAAACTCTGGAAGGGAATATGGATATCTAGGCGTTTACAGGGCACTATAGACCTACAACATTCGCTGGTTAATCCACAGTCGGGACCCAATCTTGAGTTGTATTACAACATTGGGACATCATCATATCCTAGTATTTTAGATCACTGAATATTGCCAATATGAGTACATGCGCGACGCTTCACCCATGGCATTGATGAACCAGCCTAGATCATACCATCCTGAGAAAATCATGCTAAGAATTTTAGCAGAAACTTTTGGTATTGCAAGTGAGTTTCTACAGCTCGTCCTCGCATTCACGATGTGCAAGCCGCATAGGTGCGCATGCTAAAATTTTCAAGCAATTTTCGTCTATGCGCATGACAGAGGTCCTTCGAATTGCTGATTTTTCCTGTTTTTTGCGTCGCGCCAGTTTACTGCATATGATGGCAGATTGCATACCGTCAATAAATAGGTGAAGATGGGGAATGTTGTAATAATACATGGGGTCCGCTTAACCCAGCCGATGTACAGGTCATAAAAAGAGTTAAACGCCCTTGATACTCATATTCCTTCCATACTTCTTCTGTCTCGTGGCCCCCCCTGTCAAATTGTTATATTACACAAGCCCCACCCATGGGTGAAATTCCAGGTTTAAAATGACTCAACAACAGTTAAAATAGTGGTATTTATTTTACACACTCAAACATGTGTGTTTTAAGTAAGATCCTTTTAGCATTCTTTAACGTCATTGCATCCGCGCCCACCATAGACCGAACATCGTCGAAGACCTTTCTTAATTTCGTCGATGCTATAATTTGAAACATACAAAATCATAGAATATATTTTTTATACGGTATGTAGGTTGTAGGGACATCTGTGAAATACCAGATTTTTAAATTCTGGTGAACGGTTCACTACCTTTAGCACTTCATGGCCCACCTGATTGCGCATCCCAGGGCTCACGGTAATCTCCAGGACAAGAAGCACCCTCAGATCTCTCCAGGCCCCTGCTGGGGGCCCAGGTGGCCTACTTTGGGAACCTATGTGCTAGACAGATCACCCCCATATGTTAAAAAAATATCGAAAGATATTTTAAAAATACACATTTAAAATGAAAGTTGCTTTCTAAGTTTATTAATTATTAAATGAGAAGTCTTCTCCTGTAAAATTAGAATTTTTGTCGCTTACATTAAGTAGACCGCCAAGGTCGATGTAAAGATTGAGATTCGGACAAAAAGTTGTGTCCTCGAACCCAATTTTTACCAAAACTGAGTGTGTTTGATGTGTGGTCTTTGTCCATTCCATCATTGTACAAAAGCCAAGTTTAAGTTTCAATCAACCACAAACTTCAGTAAAAAACAAATTATCCCAAATAATAAACAGAAAGAAGATAAAATATACAGTTTTTTTGTTCCTACTGTATATGTTTTTGGTGGTCCTTATACAGATTAAGCTGTCGATATCTTCGAACAAAGCATTCACTAGAAGATGACGTAGACGCCTATTGATAAAGTAGTGAGTTACGTAGTGGGGTAACTAGACACCTCAGACACGGTAGTATTTTCCTAGTATGGAATGTCACTTCTATGAACTTACCTCGACACCAGCTGTGGAAGTGAGAATATTTCCCTTACCTTGGAACTCCTTGAGGTGGACGAGGGTGATGGCGAGCGCGCGCGAAGTTGCTGACGTTGTTGTAGAGCAGCTTGGCGGCGTCGAACATGCCGTCCGAGAAGCAGCGGTCGCCGATCTTCTGGATGTCGGCGTGGTTGGGCCCCGACACGAATCCTCCAGGTCCGCCAGCCGCCCCGTGCGCGCGTACGCGTAGATCAGCTCCGACTCGATGTACGACTCGCGCGCCTTCTTCCCGCGCCATCTGAACAGACACAAACCAAACTCATTATATTATGGATTTCTTGTAAAATCTCCCCTTTTTTACATGTGAGAAACTTGTAAAATCTCCATTTTTTACATGGGAGAACTTGTAAAATCTCCCATTTATTACATGGGAGAACTTGTAAAATCTCCCATTTTACATGGGAGAACTTGTAAAAATCTCCCATTTTTTACATGGGAGAACTTGTAAAATCTCCCATTTTTTACATGGGAGAACTTGTAAAATCTCCCATTTTTTACATGGGAGAACTTGTAAAATCTCCCATTTATTACATGGGAGAACTTGTAAAATCTCCCATTTTTTTACATGGGAGAACTTGTAAAATCTCCCATTTTTTTACATGGGAGAACTTATAAAATCTCCCATTTTTTTACATGGGAGAACTTGTAAAATCTCCCATTTTTTTACATGGGAGAACTTGTAAAATCTCCCATTTATTTACATGGGAGAACTTGTAAAATCTCCCATTTTTTTACATGGGAGAAGAGAGTAAGGGCAATAGGTAATCTACTCCATTGAATCACACCTGCACAAGCAGCTCCCAAGTTAGCAGAATGCAAGTTTGAATTATATGAGCAGTAATAAATCTAGTGCAGAGTAGTGGGTACCTGCAGGTATCTGACGAGGTCCTCCCAGGAGTCGGAGGCGGTGGCGGTGGCCACCACGTCCATGTAGGCGCTGGGGTCGTCGGCCTTGATGTACGAGTCGATGGCCTCCTTCATGAGCCCTGCTGCAGCTGCGCCCGCGCCAGCTGCGACCACACGCCCGGCTCGTTGCAGCGCTCCGCGAACTCGTACGCGCGGCGTCCCAGGGTCGTTCACCTGCTCAATCAGCACCTGAAGGAAATAACAATCGCTTTCATTACAGTACACGAGACAGACAATCTCTTGTTTATCTTCTACGGACCAATACTTGCTGATACTCAGCATAGCTATTCTCTTCAGATCTCCTACTTCCCTTACGGAACCTTTCGGTACAAAAAAAAGATTCCGCGTGCTCTGGTGATATGTATTTTGTACACCTTGAAAATGTGATTTAAATAACTAACTAACTAACCGTCACGCCATTTCCCCGTAGGGGTAGGCGAGAGAATAGAACGCCACACCACTCTGTCCTGGCATACTTCTCTTGCTTCCTCCACATTCATACATCTTCTCATGCACGCACGTCGATTATTCCGACTTCTTACATGCCCACTTTCAAGCACTTGTTTTACTTGATCATGCCATGTCTTTCTCGGCCTTCCTCGACTTCTACATCCAGGCACAGTCGCATCATATATTTTTTTAGCCGTTCTTTCGTCATCCATTCGTTCTACATGAACGAACCAACGTAAAAGACCTTTCTTAATTTTGTGGATAATGCTTATCTCAGCTTGCATTCTGCTCTAATTTCAACATTAGTGCACCTATCATACATAGTTTTACCACACATTTGCCTGAGAGATCGCATTTCAACTGCATTCAATCTACTTTCATCCTTATTTTTCCAACTCCATGCTTCGCTTCCATACATAAGGCGTACTTGATTTATATAAAAATACATAAAACTAAGATTATTCCTAGGATCTTTAAAGATATAGGGATAGGGCACTAGAATATGGTAGGAGTGCCAACTCTCTCAAGAAGCTGGTATATTCCAACCAATCAAATCATTCGTTTTTCCACACAGTGCCACAAATATAGGACATGTCGTCATTGCGAAAAGGGCTCTTGTTTATGTTGTTCACAAATTAAAGTACAGCTATCAAATAAAAAAAAATTGACAGCTGTACTTTAATTTTTCATTTTTTATTTATTTACACCCCCATTCCGAGTTTTTTCACGATAGGTTAATGCAATGACTCAGTATGGTGCTATTGAGTGTTTTTTTTTTCACCAAAAACGCTTTTGTATGTAAAATATTCGCTGGAACATCACACTCATTTTTATCCATACAAAATTTTCACATTCCGACAAGAAGTTCAACTGGTGGAAAAAAACTCTGCGGCCCCCAGTTGTTTCCTTACTTTTCCAGCTAGATGCGGTTTTAAGATGTCACTGAACAGGAAATTTTGTCAGTCAGGTTCACATCCAATGTAAACTGATGCCAGGCTGGAAGGAGAGTACTGCAGTACAAAGCCCGACTACCAATCAAATTGTCTTCACTTGAAGACCTCATATATCGATTGGTGGGCTCACCTGTATGGCGGATATGTTGACATCAAACTTCTTGAAGATGGCGAAGGCCTCCTCGTACAGCTGGTTGTTGATGGCAATGTTGGCGATGTCGGGAGCGTCGTAGTTGTCCAGCCGGTTGATGTACTCCATTACGCGTGTGCGGTCCGCCTTGATTGCTAATCAACAAAATACATTATTAGAAAAATTGCATCTGGGTGTAGAAGTCGAGGAAAGGCAAGGAAGACTTTGCAAGATCAAGTACAAGATTTACAATTATACAAGATAATTGGCATCGAACTTACGTTATTGGAAGAGCGACGGAAGAGAGGGGATTTAATTGAAACTTCCAAGATACTGAATTATTACTATGACTGCCGCCTGCAGGAGATGTATCAACTAGATCCCAACACCAATCTACGGGGCCACAACTGGAAGCCCTATCGTCCCCAATTCCACCTCAACTCTAAGAAAAACTTCTTTCCCACGATAGACTGGAACAAATTGCCAGGCCTAGCTGTCCACTCCACTACGGTTGACCAGTTCAAAAGCCGTTTAGATGCAGAAGGCAGACAAGAAGCAGTACAAAAGATATAGGCGCACCAGCAAAAGCTGCCTTTTTTCAATGCATTAACAGACAACTCCTAGAACATTTCTTGAAGTAACCTATTCTACTCATCTACTCGTTTTGCAGGATTGAGATTGAACTTTATTTTTTCTCAGTCATTATATCGACTCTTCGAAGCCAAAACTCATTTAGGCCAAAATGTCTTTTACGACATTGGTTGCTAGAAGGATTGTTAAAGCCATGTTGGCTAAAGTATATGATATATACACTCTGTTGTTTAGGTCAATACTGAGGTGGGGAATGATTAGAGCAGTTTACCTGTGAGGATGAGCAGGTTCTGCAGGTTGCGGTGGTCGGAGAACACGGAGCTGTCCAGCACGATCTTTTCCAGGAGTTCGATGAGTTCGTTGGGCAGGTCGGCTGTCATGAAAGCTTTCACAGTCACAGAGATATCTTCGGGATCCTGTGTTTCCGACAAAGCTGTTTGTACCACCTGGAAATTGGAAACATTCTATGTAAGGATTTTTTTTTTTAAATGGGAGTTACATTTAGTTTATATCTTGCTTATGTTGTGCAAGGTTTATAATTCATCAAGTGGATTTTCCATCATTGACTGTCCTTAATTAAGAAGCAAAAGATAATCACAATATATAATTTTAACTATGTCAACGTCTTATCTGTGGAAAATCAATGCAAATATAAAATAATGACAGATCATTTCCTTGACGATGGGCACAAAATAAAAATATCACACCCGATTGAGACAAGATTAGTTTCGGCACAGCGGCTGAGGCAGCCTCGGCAGGTAAACTATTACGGGAAAAGAACATTGGCGTGTGTTATTCCAGATTTATTTAATCGGCTCCCAAAAAGTATTTACGAAGAAAAAAATATTTTTAGATTTAAAAAAAACATTAAAACCCTCTTAAAGGGCACACAGTGATTGTTATGCAACACTACCTACTTAAAATAAGAATATACTTATAATGTTAGATACTAATTATGTAATAAAATAAGAAGAAAAAAAAAAAGTATTAATATGTAATGTAACCCGCAGACAAGCCCCGGCTTTGCGGGAACAATAAATACATTTATGTATTGTTTATAAAGCAAGTTTATTTCAAATAAAATAAATGAAAAAAAATGATTATTCATATATTGTGTTGGGATCAGGCGGAGATACATCTGGTGTGGACCAAAGGTAACTTCTAGGAAAGGGCGGAATCTATTAGTATGAACTATAACATAAAATTTCACATTTAACGACATTTCTCTCACTGGTGACATCTGTTGAGAAAATAGCTAAGCATAAGGACCCAGCTCCGGATAGCTTGGAATATACCTGGTCGATGAGCTGCCTCTTAAAGGGGTTGGGGTCGGCCAGCACCTCGGCCCACAGGTCGGGGTCCCGGCGCCGCACGAGGTAGCGCGCCTGCGACTTAAACAGCGAGTTGTCGTTGCACACGGCGATCAGCTCGCGATCGCACTGCCCGCGCTCGTACGCCACGCACGCCAGGTGCGGGTCGCGCTTCTCGCAGTAACGCCCCACCACACGAGAATCATACCTGGAAAGATAATTGTCAAATTATTGAAACACATCTAGCTATTCAAAAACAAGCCTAAAGTTATGATAAAAAAGGATGCCCTTTTCCAAGACTTCCAGTAAACCCGTCGCATGCCAAATCCCCAATGTGAAGGCATTGTTATGAATTTTAAAATGTGAGAATTTAAGATAGTAATCGATTTGACTTACAGAAATTTATTTAAAAAAACTAAACATAGTTTTGACAAGTCTACCTTTACAGTAGCGCCAACCTGGTGCCAATATTGTGAACTACTCAAATTATCCTGCCATTGCAGGTCCGGCGTACGGCAAAACGAGCTAGCAGGAAGTCCATGTAAAGAACTTCAAGTGAAGAATTATGGAGATTGAAAATGATGAGAGCGCGTTACCATTGATTCTCCTTGAGGAAGCGTTCGGGATTGTTGTTGGAGTCGATGTAGATCTTGGCGAGGGCGTTGTGCGTGGCCGGCTCCACGCAGCCCTCGTGCACCCGGGACTCCAGCCACGGCAGCAGCAGCTTCAGCCTGCAACCACAGCACCGACATTATAATCAAGGTATACAAAGATTCAATATTGGCCACAGTATAAATTTTCCATGTATGTATGTTTTGTTTTTTATGGAACATCCAATGACAGTTAAGGTGTTACTCATATGAAAACATCCTACTAGGCAAAATTGTAGTTTGGTGGTAATAAACGCCGATTGCCAACAATAGTTTTACTAAATTGACTGCAATCAAAATTCAGGATAGGAGAAAGTTTGTAAGGGAATGGAGTAGAGATTTGGTCTCCTCACCGATTGCGCTTCTCCACCTCGGCCACCAGCTCGTCCGTGGAGAACTGGCCGCGCACCACGAGGATCAGGTTCTTGATGATGTCCTCGGAGCAGTCCACGTCCAGCAGCCCCCCCACTACCACGGGCAGGCGGGACGGGTTCACCTGGAATCGGAGGGGCAATAATAAGCAGAAAGAAAAGAACGAGGTGCACGTCGTGCACGAAGTCGAAGCGGTCGCACACGATGATGAGCGGCAGCTGGTCCTGCAGCTTGGCCTCCTTCAGGAAGTTCTTCACGCGCTCCGCGTTGTAGCAGTTGGACTCGCGACAGATGCGCTCCACCTCCTTGATCTGGCCGGTCTTGCAGGCCGCCTGGAAGTAACACGGTACAGATTAGCTAGAGTTCTCACCCACAAGTGCAAATACATAAAAATGTAAAATATATATAATACATAATATGCCTTAAATACACAACAATACAAATGGTAGAGTTTATTAAAAAAATGACTTGACTGATCCAATTCTGGAGTTGAAGAGAATCAACATCCTCGCACACCAAGTTGCCAATCCTTTGAATCCTATTTGTGGTGTAATTATAAGCGTAATTTCTATTTTCAGTGTTTGAATTAAACAAATGGCAACTTCTTGTGGTGCGACCAGGTAGGCAAAATCTGACCTCATTCAACAACACTGGACAGTCAAGTTTATTATTTATTAATTTATATAAAAGAACAATATCATTTTGCAATCTACGGTTGCTTAGAGATGTTAAATTTAAATATTGATAATAGGGCATCATAATCTATATCTGCATCACACATGTTCATCTTATACGCTACAAATTTCAAAAATATATGCTGTATAGTCTCAATGAAGTTTATATGAACTTGGTAATACGGAGTCCAAATTACCGACGCGTACTCTAAATGCGTTGAGGTTTAGTTACCTGAATGTACTTGAAGTGCACCTCCTGGTCCTGGCTGAAGTTGACAATGGAGCCGAGGAAGTAGAAGAGTCCCTCGTAGGTCTTGAAGCTCTCGAACAGGTCGATGAGCGCCTTGGTGGTGAGCTGCTCGTGGTACTTGGTGGCGATCTGCACGCAGATCTGAAGGTTCTGGCGGATGTTGGCCGTCAGCATGGCGCGCAGGCACTCCAGCGAGTCCTCCACCGACAGCGTGCCGAAGAAGTTCACCAGCCACTCCCCCACCACTCGGCGGCCAGCAGGTGCGTGTGGACCTGAGAGGAAAGTTTAACAGTTAGTAATGGTAAGGCTGATCATTGATATTGGGGCATGCCGCGCTATCAACGTCCTTCTTTCTCCATTCCTATGGTATTTGCGTATTTTTGCGTATGACTGTATGTTGTGTTTTAGGATGCTTAGGATATGGATAGGATAACTTGTAATACTGTATGTTGTGTTTTAGGATGCTTAGGAGTAGGATTTACTCCACAATCTCCCATCCTCCTTCCTATGTCAAATAAAGGGACCAAAAAAGGGGTAAATTTGGGCCAGCTCCTCGAGTAGGTTGGGGTGAATGTGTTTACGATAACCTAAGAGCCGAGACAGTGATAGGGGCAATAAAAGTCTAGGGAACAGTCTAGGGAAAGGGCGAGGGTGGGGGTTTCATTGCGTTGTGTGGCGTGCACTCACCACGGCTCGCTTGATGTCGTACAGGTCGGTGAAGTGCTCCAGCGCGCGCTGCAGCAGGCCGGCCTTCTCGCACAGCTGCGCCACGTGCGGCCGGTCGTAGTGCGTGAACATGTTGTTTCCGAGGATCGCGTCCGCCACCTGCGGCGCCGACATCAGGTTCATCTCCAGCAGCCTGCGGGCGGGACAACATGATATTTGTATTTGGTATGTATTTTTTAAAATAGCATTTATTTTGTTGATTGATTCGGCATTCACTTTGTAACACTTCATAATGAATTATGATTAAATAAAACACTGTTATGTGTTACCAATAGTAACACATAACAGTGTTTTATTTAATCATAATTTAGCATTTATTTAGTCAAATTAACACTATCCATAAAGAACACGAGATAAATATGTAGCCATTAGTGGCAGCCAGCAGGCTCTCAACCACTAAAACAGCTTTGCTAGTGCCCCACCTGGTCTGCAGGGGGCCCTCCTCCGGGCGGTTGTGCTTGAGGGCGTCCAGCAGGAAGGCCGTGCACTGCTGCACCATGTTCTGCTCAATGAACACGTCCACGATCTGGTGCGTGTCGGCCAGCGGCTCCTCGTCGGCGACCAGCATGCCCGCGAAGGCCGCGCCCTGCTCGGGGGACGTGCGCATCACCGAGCGCAGCAGGAATATGTAGTCCGGCATGTAGCCCACCTGGGAACAGACAATCCTTTATATTATAATGGATCATGTATTTTAGCTACGAAAATCATCTTAAAATGGAACACAAAGTTGGATGGTAGTATGTGGACGATCCGTAGTTCAGGAAATGATTAAGTTTGGTTACCTTTCTTGGCGTAGAGCACGATCTTGGGGAACTGGCCCGTCTCGGCGAAGCACTGGATGACCTTGCTAGCCACGTTGGCCCGCAGGTACACGGACAGCGCCAGCGTGGGGTCGGCCTGCTTCACCAGGTCGCCCAGCTCCTCCGAGCACTCCAGCTTGTCCTCCTTCAGCCACTTCTCCAGCAGTTGCTTGCGGCCTGCGACAACACACACCAATGTAACTTGTGCAATAAATTCAATTCAATTTTTGTACATACAGTGATGTACATTGGCGAGTTTATTATCTATACCAATTCCAAGCGTTTATTTTACTTTTGACAGCTCGATTATGTATCGATTAGGGATGTCCTAATGACATTATTTATGAAAAAGTAACAGTCAATTAACACATTTATATTTTATTTTTGCTAAGTCTTTATTCAATAAAAAATATTACAAAAAAAATACATAATTTCTTTACAACACAAACTTTAAAATACAGTCCCGATAAACTCCTTAATTGGAGTTGATCATCGGGTGCAGGGACTATTTTATTGTCGTAATGTAAATTGAGAAATTCTGTGTCGCAACAAAGAAAAAAAAACAAATAAATTTTAATTTAAATCACATTTTATATTCACTTGAATAATCCTCGTTGCATAAGTAGGCTCAATAAACATCGATATCGATAAATATCGGAGCTAAAGAACATGTGCTTCACTATCGTAAAGACAAAAACATGAAGTATTTGCATTTTTCGGTCTATGGTTGCCTGTCAATAATTACGGAACTTTATAGGCGTCCCATCTGTCAAAGGTAAAATTAACGTTCGGAAGAGATATAGTGCAGGTATTTAACGTAAACGCAATAACAGAAAGAAACACTTTTCAATACATACACACATGTATTATCACACTCAATGTCTGCCTAGAATAGAAGGGAGGTAAAAACAGGAATGAAATTTAGGGACGAGACGTTTTTATAAAAGAAGGGACTGTTTCGGCTTCTTTTATAGCATTTGGGAGTTGATTCCACAGTAGAGCCGCATGCACTGTAAAGGACTTGGAGTAGAAGGAAGATCCATGGACAGGTAATCTGTGAATGGAGTAGAAGGAAGATCCATGGACAGGTAATCTGTGAATGGAGTAATGGTTACGTGGATAGCCGAGTGTAATAACAGTGTATTAGATCTTGGTCTACCTTGGACCAGCACGGGCCGGCACAGCTCGAGCGACTCGTGCTTGTTGAGCTGCGTCTGGTCCAGCAGGATGCCGAAGTACTGCAGCAGCGGGGACGTCTGCCCGGCCGGCGTGGGCACCTTCTGGAATTGCTGGATCGTAGCCGGCGTGCGCAGGATTCCCTTGGGCGCGTGGGCGGCCACCTGCCACAGACAGACAAATCATTTCAATAACACAAGACAACCAGATGAGATGGAAATAGAAGAATATTAGGAGTTTCCTGGAGAGATCACATCACAATGACAAAGTTCTCAGAAGAATCATTAGTGAGGCGAGCCCAATGGGCGGCCCACATTATTGGGACATGAGGGTCTCTTGCATGACATGTATGTACAAAGCCATGCATGATGCCGCTCCAGGGTATTTTGCATTCCAGATAAACTAGCTGAAAGACGTCTCACACTTCGATCAGCTACATCTACAGCTATAGGCAAGGTTTTAATATCGATCCGCAATCAGCGCACGAAATTTGGGGGGCGTGCTTATGAGGATGCGGGCCCTGTGGCTTGGAATGCTTTCCCCCCAGAAGTGAGTAACTGCGAGAGTGAAGTGATTTATTTATTTAATTACAGGTAACTCTACAATGTTACAATATCTATCATTTCACAAATTATCGTAACAATTACATACACGGTTTTATTGCACATCAATTACAGAATTACACAGCATTATAATACTCGCATACAATTTACAGGTTTAAAAAAGCTTTAAGTACTTTGCATAAATATGTTCAATCAGAGGTTATAAAAAGATTTCAAGTTTCTCTTGAATTCACCACATCTATCATTGAATACATCAATATTTAAATGTTTTTCTATGTCATTGTACAGTCTTAACATGCGAGATAAGGAATCAAAGTGCGCCATGTTATTGTTAAAAGTTGGGACAAATGTTTTATGTGATCTCAACCGCCGACTTGGAATATTCAAATTACATTTTCCAAGCAGAATACAGAATCAACTTTGCCATGTATTATATTATCAAGAAACATTAAGTCCGCAATTTTTCTCTGAACTTCCAACTTGTCAACACCGAAGCGCTGATCATAAAATTGTAGGGTGTTTCGAAAGAAACTTAACCTTTTGATGAATGTATTTTCTACCCACGGAGTGAGTTTCTCATTCACTTAAGGCGGCCTTGAGGTATATTAGGTTACTGGATAGATTGGTGGTACCTTGGCGGCCTCTCCGTATTGCCCGTTCTGGAAGTACATGTTGAACTTGCGGACAAACAGGTCTTCAGCTCCGCCCAGGTTGTTCCTCACGGCCATCTTCAGCGCCAGCTCGGGGTTCTGCAGGACGGTGTTGATGTAGGGGATGATGTTCTCCTCTTCCACGGACACCGAGAGAACTTGGCCCTTGCGGTTCACACCTGGGGGAAATCAACACGGTCAGGTAGAGAAATGACAAAGCTAGGGCGGCAAGGAAGGATATTTATTTATTTATTTTATTTTATTTACGGAAAAATCCATTTTAAAATACAGAGTTAAGCATAAAAGGTATAACAAGCAGTAAAAATAAGTGACAGAACATTAAATTGGTGAAGCTAAGACAGTTAGAATAAAATGTGGACACACTCAAGACAGGATCGGGTCTACTTCAGTGAATGTTTAAATCTTGATAGACTTAAGCTATCTTTATATGGCGCAGTTTACTACACAGTTTTCTGTGCAGTCTGAAAACGGTCCCGTATAAAGGTAAAACTGCATGAAAAACTGTGTGCTAGTGTCAGATTTAAGCTGACATTGGTTTATTGTATGCTTTTAAATACGTAAAAAAAACAATAACATATATACATAATTAGCTAAATATACAATTTCCTGAGAGCAAACATACGATAATAACTTACAATCGCGTTTCAAAAATACACATATTTAGCGTGTCTTTTGACAGAAGTTTGACAGACTGCACAGTTTTCTGAACAAGAAACTGTGTAGTTTTTCTGAACAAGAAACTGTCTCATATAAAGTGGGCATTACACCGAGAGCAAGTCCAGATCCCGTCTTGAGTTTACAATACGACACAATCGAGACAATGGGGCATGAAAACCATAGTTAGTTTTGTGGTGACTAAGGAACAGCACGTCATTATTTCTAAACCTACGGACTGGAATACAGAAAGCCACATGAGTCAGTAAAGATGGTGCATCTATCATGGCATTTAGCAATTTAAATATGAAAATGGAATCAATATTAGATCTACGCTTTTGAAGACTAGAAATTCTCAACACTGACTCCATATCTTCATAGGTGTACTCGTCTCTCCCCAGACCGATCATCCATGCTACTTTTCTGAGTAGGATAGAGAGTAGGTCGAGTTTGACGGAGAAATAACATAATTAGTTCGGGGAAAACTGGAAAATAACAAGGGTAGTCAGGTAGGATGAGAGTGCGCTAGTTACCGATGATGCCACCAGAGGCCTCGTGCGGCGCCGTGACGAAGATGGTGTCGGAGGAGATGCGGTTCATGTAGATGCAGGTGCCGGTCTCGATGTCGTACATGTGTATGTAGCCGTACTTGGTGATGACGTACACCACGTCGTACTTGGCGACACCTGCATGGCCACCGGGAAGTCATTCTGCGCCTCGGGTGGGGAAGAACACGTCCACCGCCTTCTTCGTGAACGGCTCGTTGCCGGCGTGCGGCTG
>JAGVSP010002403.1:0-76424 GCA_022494985.1 Micrasema minimum | reverse complement strand
ATGTTATTTTCGATTGAATTTCTCAAGTCAGCTAGAAAGCCCCAATAAAAATATAACCTTACCTTTAGATCGTATTTCCATAGGAATAATGCGATATTTCCGATTCGATTGAATAAACTTGTATTTCGGTCCCCAGGAGGAATGGACGTGATTTTTAATTGGCCATTAGGTAAGTTGTGCCATTTTTTGTCATAGGCATAATATTATCATAAGTCACTCCCAAAACTGGTTCGAGAGCTTCGAGCTAAATAGCTTTTATACATCGTAGAATTTTACAGAAAACCTTTTAATGTAATTATAACTTTTTCGGTATTTCATTAAATTTAAACTGCTTGCTCGGAGACATTTAAGATTAAGTTATTGATGATATTTAATATTTATAAAAGAGATCTTTTGGCAAAAACATGCAATTAATTTACGTTTTCATAAGACATCATGTAAACGATGATGTACATACCTACATAGATAACAAAATTCGAGAAAAATAGGAGCCTAAGCAAGCTTTTTAGAAAGGAGTATTAAGTTCACTTTACATGAGACTGAAAACTGTTGATTCTTGTCCAGTTTTTGCAGAAAACTATAGTCTGTAAAAACGCATGCTGAATATGTATATTTTTAAAGCGCGATTGTAAGCTATTATCGTATGTTTGCATACAAGAACTTGTAAATATACTAGCTAATAATGTGAATATTTATGTTATTTGTTTTTTACGCTTTTAAAGGCATTTTAAATATCACTATCTACTTAAAATTTTACATAAAAAACATAAACTGTCAGATTAGCCAACGTCGCGCCGCGCCCATTCAATATTCCATCCAGTTTGTATATTACACGGGACAGTTTTTAAACTGGACATGAAACTGTACAGAGTGTACAGTTTTCTTTCCCATATAAGGGCGCTATACTCGTCTCCTTTCTTATTCCTTATCTTCCATTTGAACAGTGAAATCTATTATCAGTATCGTTCCATATTTGCTCCCTATGTGCAGCATATGGATTCCACAATCTGCCTCCGAGCCAAAAGAATGGCTGCCAGTTCCCGCGCATCCTCTCAAGTCAGGTCCACGTCCCGTAGATTGTCAACGCCGACGTCTAGGACGCCGAGAACTAGATGCCTTGTAAAAAAGGCTATCTGGAAATCTTTAGGAAAGAAAAATTATTTGGTCGCATACAAAACAGAGGATAATAGGCGAGGAATATAAATATTTTTTCTGTAGTATGTGCTTTGGCAGTTTGCGTCAGAGCTGCGGAACGTGGACCCGACCTGGGAGGATGCGCGGGAACTGGCGGCCGATCGCTTTACCTGGATATAGTTTGTGGAGTCTATATGCTCCACATGGGGAGCGGATATAGTATGATGACGACGATGACGTGCTAAGGCATCAGATGATTTTAAAATTTTAAAATTTTAATATATATATATAGAATTTTATTAGCTATTCCAATATGAAAAAAAAAGTTGTATTCATTTTTGATCTCTAGTAAAATACGCACTGTTTTCTTGATAATATTTTTCATACGAAAAAGGCTTGATAAGTGACAGGGAGTGTTAAGACAGGGGTAAAAACTATCTCTAGGGGTTCCTTAAGAATTAAGATGTTGTGCATCTGACACAATGAGATATTACCACTGCCAAAATATTTACTAGACTTGTACAATGTACATGTATGAGTTTATCGCACCCCTGAATAAAAGGAAGAAATAACCATAACTCATGGTTTAATATTATTTTGTTGATAGATTCGTAAGAAAGAAAATAAAGGATATAATTTCCCAGCGGAAATTCGTACTGAAAGGTCAAGATTTAGGGGATATTTTTCTTAAACATTGTTTTTTTCTGTAGTACCATATACATACGTAGCTATACAATGTAATAAATAAATCAAGATATACTTGGTAAGTAAAACATTAATAACACATTAATACTTACTTATAATTATTAGTGTTTGATTCAAATTAACAACACGTTGAAGTTACATTGCGTCGATTTTAATTAGTGTCTGAGATTCAATTATTATTTTTTAAATTGATGAGATTATTTTTTTTTTCCTTTACATTAATAATTTTGTACATGAGCGTGTGAGTATATTCAGGTAACAAACTCATTTAAAAGGCTCCCGTAAAACAAACTCCCCTTAGTAAAAACCCTAACCTTTTATCATAATAAAACCTTCAAATACTAAATTTATACCCAGCTTTTTTCAAGTAATATTTCACATACTGTAATTCTGATAAATTTAGGCAAATAAAATAATTTATTGTTATGCGTGGTAAAATTATATGAGATATTTAAGAATTTACCTGGCGTAGTAAAGTGAACAGTTAATGTATGCTGAGTCACGTACATCCATTCAAGTCACGGTAGGGGGTGAACATTCAACCCTTAGCAAATATTTTGCATCCCTCTCTTCAGTGAACACATATTTTTTAATTCAGAAAATTCCAAGCACAGGTCCGGAGTTTTAGAGTAACTGTTTTATGTTAGCATTACGTCCACCTCGTAGAATAGTGGTAGCGCGAAATCTTTATTTAATGCGATTTTTGTATTAATATTTCATGTGTGATACCTTGGACTGGTATCACTGAAGTGTAAGACTGATCATCTTGTCTTCAGGTTATAAATTATCAAGATGCTCTCTGCACTTGGTGTGCCAATGCAGTGCCCTATGCATTATTGGATGCGGATAGCGGAAATAAGTAATAAAAGTGGTATTTTTACAAGTATCTACTTTGTATTCTATCTGTCTCTTCTTCTTCTTGTCACAACAGTAGGGGGAAGCATGCCGCAAGAATTTGCTTCCATTCGTCTCTGTCTCCAGCACTTCTGGTAGCCTCCTGGAGAGATACGCCCGTCGCCTGCGGTCACCAGGTCAGTCCATCTCGTTGGGCTCCTTCCACGGGACATCCTTCGAACAGTCCCTGGTCCGCCAATTTTTCATACTGTCAGGTCACCTTCTGACGTTTTAATTTGTAAAGTTTTTTTTAATATGGCAGTGTTTTTTTAACTATAAATTTTGGAAATATCGGTAGCTTTACAACTATTAAAAATGATTGGCAGTTACGTCAATCATAAGTGTCTGTAATATTTTTTGTTTTATGTGTCTTCTCTTTATTGACAAAACAGGTTTAGTGAATACCTACTTATTAATAACAGTTTTCCAGCGGAATTAACTGACAGATTAATTATTAACGCCTCACTAAGTGAGAATCGATACAGTTTGCCTAACAACACGCCATATTTTAGGGCATTATCCCTCCTTAAATACCTATAATTTATTCACAGCTAAATAAAGATACGTGGAAATATAAAATACACGTTAAGCACCAAGTCTCCGTTACGGTGGTAAAAGGTTTGTGAAGTAAGTAAAGTGTTTTTAAGTAATTTTGACGAAAACAGGTAAAATCGAGACGCTGAAATTTACCTTGGTTTGGTTGTTTTACAAAGCGTAATTGTTATTTTGTGGTGAGACATAGTAACGTATTCATGTAAGTGAAATAAAATAAAATAATTTTAATTTATGATTTTTTTTGAAATCTTGAAAATCCACAGCAGACAATTCATCAATCAGATGTATAAAATCAATTAACTTTTAAAAAAACTGATACGAGGATTAAACAGATTCAACAAAATTACACTTTACAAAAAAAAAAAATACTTAAAAGTGGTCATGTGAAAAGTCGGAATAATCGACGTGCGTTCATGAGAAGATATATGAATGTGCAGGAAGCAAGGGAAGTTTGCCAGGATAGAGTGAAGTGGCGTTCTATCCTCTCTACCTACCCCTTCGGGGAAATGGCGTGATGGTTTGTTAGTTAGTTAACAAAAAAAATATAAATACAGGAAAGTTATTTCATTCATTGAATATTATTAATTGTTTTATAATATAAACAAGTAACATTTTTATACCTTTAAAGTTTTTTTTATTTAATAGGTAATAAACCAAAAGTTTACTTCCAACATTTATTAATTTACATACTACCTTTTATTAAATTAATAATTTCACACACTCACAAAATATCATATTATAATCGATTATACGCAAACGCATCTGTATTTTATATTAACCTAGATTTCACTTCTTTAAAATCTCTTTTCCCGATGCAATTTGAGACTGAAACAATAAATTATCACTTAACCCCATAATTTTAATTTCCTGTTAAAATAATTTCGAGTTACGAAAGGAATTAGGATTTCGGTACGAAATTTCGCTAACTAAATTAAATCCTCCAAATTTCAGTAATATGAGTTCCCTAACCAAGGAACTGTCACAAAACTCGTTAAAACCCCATTGTTTTAGGGTGGTTTTTTAATTAAATTTTTACAGAAGGTGGTTTCCAAAAGACAATAAGTCATTGTTTATCCTCCACAAGTCTATTGCTTCAGATGTTTATTGAGAGAGATGAAATTTAATTATTTGTAAAAAAAAGACAATCTTATGGTATTTTTTTAAAATTGATTTTACTCAAAGCGAATTAACTAACTAACCATCACGCCATTTCCTATTTTCACGAATCATCCGCATTCTTGTAAAATAACAAAAATATAATCATACCGTATTTCATAATGCGAAACATTTTATTTTGCAATCATTTGAATATAATGCATTTTATTAATCAATATTAATTATACATATTTGCATTTAAAAGTTAACAAGAAGAAAGCAAGTAAATTTAAATCTTCTATTAAGTAGATAAATTTATTTAGGAGTCATCTTCTCTTATCCTCATACCATATCCGCTCCCTATGTGAAGCACATGGATTCCACAAACTGCCTCCAAGCCAAGCGATCGGCCGCCAGTTCCCGCGCATCCTTCCAGGTCAGGTCCACGTCCCGCAGCTCTGACGCAAACTGCCGACGGATCGTCAACAGCGGACGTCTAGGACGCCGAGAACCTGCTGCCTTGTAATTTAAGCAAGCATGGTTAAGGTTCTCGGGAGGCATACGTAGTGTATGGTATAGCCTATCGAAACGCCTACGCCGGATGACAGTAGATACCAAAGGTTGCTGGGTCCATTGCCTCACTTTTGTGTTCCTTACAAAGTCAAACCATCGCACAACTAATATTCTTATAATACACCTATTCTCAAAATTCAGAAGTCTGCTATTTTGGGCCCTGGTTAGGTACTATAATTCGCATTTTATTTTTTATAGAAGTGGAAATATTGATTAATCTAAATAAATAACACGAATATGCACTGAAAAATTGGTTTACAAGGTTTTAAAAAAACATATAATTAATTTAAAATTAAATTTCATAAATATTTTAAGACCAAGTCATACTATTTTATATTAATTCGACACTCTCCATACATTTCTAATACAATAGCGGCACAAAGAACTTAAATATTTCCAGAAAATCAGAAATAAATATTTCGTTCATTGCTAGAGCTTTAACAAAGCTTTTATACCAAGCACCTTCGTTACTCTAATCGTCTAATCGATGAAGGCAAGGCCAAAGTCCTCAATGAAACATAGTTTAAGTAACCAACTGTTAGACACCGCCGCGTATTTTGCATATAAATAAAACTATGTTTAAAACTATTTAAATGAAAAACACTTTGTTTTTAACTACTTTTTTTTTTTTTTTTATTAAAACTCCCGACCGGTTTCGAAACAACACGTGTCTCTTTGTCAAGGGTACAAGAATTCTTGTACAAGAATTCGAAACCGGTCGGGAGTTTTAATAAAAAAAATAAAAAAAGTAGTTAAAAACAAAGTGTTTTCATTTAAATAGTTTATAATGAATAACTACAAAGTGAGTGCTTCCAACATTAAATTTCATAAAACTATGTTTATTTATTTTTTTTTCATCTATTTATTTATTTCATACAAAGAAGGTTGTATTTCCAATTGAATTGCTTAGAATTACAACACCTAGAATAAGACCAAAAAAATTCAAACATTAAACATTATAAAAATTGTTATTAAATTAAATTATTTTTTTTAACATAAACTACATTTAATGAGTTAGATCATTATTATTCAAGAATGTGTGTTTTATTTAAAAATCATATTTTAATTTATTTTATGTACGTATGTATATAATGAAATCATGATAAAAGATGAGATGTATGATTTTTAAATACAAATATTTATTATATGGACGGTCGCTGAAGCGTAAGACCGGTCATATTGCCCTTCATGAATTCAGTGATGAAGACGTTTCGCACTTGGTGTATCAATGCACCATAGGGTGTGGATAATGGAAAGAAGTAGTAGGTAGTATCTAAAAATGAACTGAACCATAACTGAGCTAAATCTAAAAATGAACTGAACTAAAACTGAGCTTAATCTAAAAATGAACTGAACTAAATATATAGAATAATGATAAACTAACTCAGGTAAAGTAAAAAAAAGTAATTTTTCCATCGCACTTTTCAAAAGTCGCAAAAAGGGCGATTACCTATAAATAAAACAAAAGTACACATAAAGGTCATATACACAAACAAAATTGTTCGAAAAAGTTTAAAACAAATCTCGACAAACTCACGAGTTAATTTTCTCTAGGAAGTATCTAAAGTCTAGAAACCAAAGGAGAACAAATCGACACAAGTAAAAGTTGTACGAAACAAAGTTGGAAGATAGTTCCGTTTGTTTAACAATCACTAACTTCGTGTTTTTCTGAAAAACTTTGTTACTTTCATTTCTACGTTTTCATTTTAGCTGACATTTAGAAGGTTTTACTGTAACGAGAAATGAGACATAGGTACACAATATATTGTTATTGTTTTAGATTTTTTTATAGCGCCGTTTTTTCAGAAAAATCGCTGTACAAAAAGAGACTAGTTCACATATCGCCACTTCTTTCCCTTATCCACAACCAATGCACTGCACTGTACACCAAGTGAGGTTCGTTTTGCTTATTGGTTAGGTAAATGAAGGGCAAGATGTTAAGTCTAAATAAAACATTTTTATACGCATTTTTGAGACAGCTTAAGGATAGCAAAACTCGCGGTTAAAAATTTTTGGGCTTGAATCCCTCTGCTACAATTTGATTCCAACATTCTAATCAGTAAATTCTCAAGAAACTGAAATGTATGCCGTATATATATATATATTCAACCAACAAAGATTCTTTATTTAATTTTTCTCATGCATAATAACAACTAATTTTAAGAAAAAATAAATTATAAATCGTAATAAATCAACAAAGAAACGATATTAAAAGTCTCTAACTGTAATTATTTTAGTCTTCATTATTAATCATTCAATTTTCACTCACTACACTATTATTCCATCTCTATATAAAACAGATTACAGCTCACTGCTTTACCCAACCATGTTGACTTCGATCTGTTGATAAAGCAGTGGCCCTGCACTTAATCAACCACAACACAGATGGCGCTGAAGAAAGTATTTCTTTACATATATCTAAAAAAGTATGCCGGTTCTTTATTTCAACTTTTAAAAATACCTATGAAGAGAAAATCACAATATTATTACAGTAAGAAAACTTCATTTGATGCTTTCAGTATTTAAATTACCGAAAAAAAAATTTCTTTATATTACATCCATGGATGGAGAAATGCTTTAATCTTAATTACAAATAATTCAGTGTTTTCCGTATTTAAATTAACGTGTAAATGAAAATGATTTCGTAGGTCATACGAAACAGAAAATGAAATGACAAAATAATTTCATTTCTTTTTTAACAGTGGCCGATGGTCTAAAACTTGATAAAAATATAAAATGTTTATTTTTAGGACGAAATGCAAATAAAATAGTCATTATTATTTGCCCTAGTAAATTACTCGTGCGTGCTGTGTATACCCCACCAAATAATAATTATGGAATCGCATGACAAGGTAGAAAATTGTAGGTACCTATACCTACTAGTAACAATCTTTCTTCTGTTATCATTTTATAAACACAGTGCAATAAACAATTTTTAAACCGTTTAAAGCTCTGTACGTTACAATTAATATTTTCAATGACTTTTCTGTGGATTATTATAAATATTTACTCGAAAAATTGAGAAAAAGTAAAAAGATAATATCTACTTATTTATTCGTATAAATTTTTTTCAAAGGAAATGAGTGAAAAATTTACTATATTTGATATCCCAACAGAGACAGAGAAACTCTGGAAACAAATGTGGATTATCTAGACGTTTACTGGGCTTATGACCTGTCATTGGCTGGGTTAAGTGGCCCACTTGATGTATTACAACATTCTCCATTTCGCCCATCATCTGATAACTATATATGACAATTTTATGAAACTTGTATAAATATATATTGAACTCGCGTTCGTAATATCATATTTACAAGTGAATTTTCTCACTGGTGACATCTGTTGAGAAGATTGTTAAGCATTTTTGGCAATCAATCTTTATTACATTCGTTTCCAGAGTTACTCTGTCTCTGTTGGGATGTCAATAATATCTGATATTAGCCCAGCATGGGTATAATCCAGTAATTTGTCTACAAGTATTTGTACACATTCAAAATGTTGTTAGAAAAATTTACTGTTTACTTGATGTATAAAACCGTGTAATACACCATAATAGATCTACGATAATTATTACACAAATGATTATACCTACCTATTATATCGACTTGCCTTCAATCAAATCATATTCTTCTATATTGAATACAAATAATATTATCTACATTTGAAAAGCTAATCACTTTTTTGCGTGCCAATATAAAATCCAATATTAAAGACAGTTTAAGTTGCTCTTACGTTTTACGTAATTTTACTGCCCTTAAAATAAAGCCTTGTCAGCATAATAAGAGTTTACTATTTAAAATAAATATACCATTAATATTATTATTGTCGCAAATAAATAAATATTAGGAAAGCCGTACAAAAAAAAAACCTAAGTTACATATCATGTAATAATTTTTTATTACTAAAAGCGCATCATATTATAGCTAATGATAACATTGCAATAATTGCATTGGAAAATTCTGTAAAATAAAAGTAATGGCATTACCCGACAAAATCTGTATTATATATAATTTTTTAGAAGTATTTAAGATTTGTATTGAAAAGACAAAGCTGTTAATGAAAAAGTTATCTTTTAATATCACCTAAACCGATGTTTGTAGAGAAAATCTCTACTGGAGTTAGCCTTAAAAAATTTGTTTAATGAGATTATAGCGAAACGTAAGACCTGCAATAATTTATAGAAGGCATAATATGGCGAATATTGTAATGAGATTCTATGGCATAGTACCTAATAGTTGAGGCGTTAAGGTTGCACAGCATTTCTGATGAATATATTCTGTGAGAAACGGAAGCAAAAGTAGGAGACGTAAAACATGGCCTTTTAATTACCAAAGCTGAGCAAAGCATCACGGGGGATTCTGCGAAGACAATATATCCCGCGAGATGAGAAATAGAAATACCAAGGTGTTAATACTTAGGGGTAGGTAGGGGGTGGTGGGGAGTTAGGTGGAGATCTTCCCTCGGGATCCTCCCTGCAGAACCTTGTATGTATAGGAACACAGTTATTACAAATGATGAGATTAGTTGTATACCGCTGTTTACTAATCATGCCTTGTGCGTCAGTCATTTAATGTCTGTTGAGAGTAAAATGGTTACTTTGGAATTCTGGATATGTGGAATGCAAAACTAAATGTAGTTTAAATGTTTAGAATCCCACCGATAGACTACTCACATCGAAAACAATCGATAAAGTAAAAGCTAAAGTTGACGCCATCAATTAGGCATTACGAGTAATGTGAGATTTATTTAGGTCCAATACCAAATAAGAAAAACATTAAAAAATATACAGGATTGATGAATATTAATTTAAATTTTTGTGATCTCATCGGAATTTGAACTCGGAACCTCAATAGTGTGAGTGCATTGCCTAAGGCAAGCGTTGTAAAGCGCCATTGAATTAATTTGAAAAAATTCATTGAACCTACCTCAATTGAATGTCCTAGTAAAGGTTGAACGTTGTAATGAAACCACGCATCACTATCACTATCACTCAATGCAACCGAAATTAAATCATGTACCGCACATTCGTTATTTTAAACTAGACGGAACGTGAAATGGCTGATACAAATTCCGTAATTATTTTGGAAATATGTGGTAAAATAAAATATTCCGCCCTTTTTAATGATCCTGTATTAACCCTTTACAACCCGAGGGGTGTAGGAACTGTATACTGTATACATCATCCTTCTATACCCTTTTAAATTAGTAACATCCATGCTACTCAGCCCTTAATTGAGTGTCAAGAAGTAAAATCTTCCAACTCTTTCTCGACACTATCAGGGAATCCTGTTACATTCCATTACTACCGGTATATTGTTACATTATCCTTGTAACAACGGCTGGTTGTAACACTAAGCCAAGATAAAACATCTTAACGGTGCGACTTGCTGTAAATTTTAGTATCTACGTGTGATACGATAAGCGAATCCTGACACCGTGTTATACGGCGCGGCGCTAGGCATTGTTATTTTATTTCTATGAAAGGTTTTGAAACAAAAATATAGGTAGTGAAATTATATTACCAAACGTCTATTGGAGTCATTGTCTTTGAAGAATTTGAGATTGACGATTTTCTTACCTGTAACAAAAAAAGGTATATTAGATACAAAATGAAATTTAACTGTTTAATGTTGCGGATGCTTGCTTTATAAGTAAATTAATTTTTATCATAAAAAAATATATGTAAAGGAGAAAACGGTAATTATAAAAGCAATTCCTGGATATTTCCATAGCCAAGAAAAGGCAAAATTCTTTGATCTCAAACTTTTTTTAGACGATCTCGAGCAACATGTTTGCATTATGAATTATTCATGCTTACATTTTTACGCAAAAACAAATAAATGGAATCCAAAAATCGTAAAAGACAAACTTTTCTTTCTATGGAGAGAAATTCTCCAACTTAATTCAAACAAAACTGTTTTGAGAGCGAAAAATAAATTGAAACAGCCTTTCTTTTCAGGAGGATTCATTTTGATAAATAAAATGTGTCACAGAAAAGGAATTATAAAAATCGAATGGAAAACATTACAATGAGTATGTCACAGTAAAAATTAAAATTTATTTTTTTTAGATCAATGAATGCATACATTTTATTGTAATTAATAAAATAAAACATTTTATGGAATCGAAAAGCAAAGCATCTGTGTTACATTTTTATACTACAAAACAAATAAAGGTTTTTAAATATCGGCGAACTATGTCATGACTCAATTAACTTAAAAACCAATATCTTACCTCACTACTGCAATCGTCTGTATCTGAAAAACAGTACTAAATATTTTCAAAGAATACTTACTGTTTTAGTAGATATTAAATCTGCTCTGCTTAGTACAGTTCACGTGCATTAAAAAAACAAAATAGCTTTACTGATACATCCATAAAAATTAACTCTACACAAATGTGAAAAAAAACTATTCAAAAACCAATGTTAAAATAATATTGGCATGCATGTAAGAAGAAATGAGCAAAATATTGGGTTAAAAACATATTTATACCTCATGAGAATTGGTCCCATTTAGCAAAGGTCCTCCATCACTTCCCTGCACCTTGCTCTTGACAGTCAGTTTGGCTATTCTCTCGGGGAGCGGTGGAGCCTTCTGGTCCTCCTCCCCCGCATCCCGCAGCTTCCGGAACACCCCCTCTCCCACCAGGATTAGGTTATCCACACAGTAAATCTTGCCATCGTTGTCTGTGATAGTAACTATCCCTCCGCACGGGGCTGAATCCGCATCGGAGTGAGAAACTTTCCTCTCTGCCGGCCGTGTTTTCAAAAGTTTTTCTTGGTTTCCTCTTGGGAACGAATCCTTCTTGTTGCACTTGCGACCGCTTTTTTCTTGGGAAGAAAGCTCACTAATGGTCTTATGCGGCCGTGGGATATCGCGGTCGGTTTTACTACCAAAATCCTTTTTACATACAGGCGAATCGTCCTTTTTACAACCAGGCAAATCATACTTTTTACTATGATTTAATTTATCATTTTTAGGGCTGTTTTCACTACATTTATTTAACTTTTTATCGTTTTCTATGGGTTTTTGGTGGCTCGGTGAAGATTTTGTATCCTCGCTGGAGGTAGAGATTGATTGGGGTTTGGGTGGCGGTTTCGGGGGGCGCGGCCTGACGGTCCCCGGGGGCGCCTAGGGGCCCCCCTGCCCCCCAGGTGCACCAGGGGGGTCACCACCCCACCCTTGTACAGGCGGGACTCTGAGGGCTGACACACGCAAGCCAACATCTTGCCGGGAATAAACAAAACTTTAACATAAATATTCCGCTATTCACAGACACAGAAACACATCATGAACTTCTGCTTTTACTATTTACAATTTTTTTGTATTCCACTTAGGGAAGCAAATAACTTATCATAAAGTCTAATCGTTCGGAACAATTAATCACTTTTTATTATTGGACAGAAGGAGTTCTTATTTTGTTAAAAGTTTAATGCGCGCAGTGAAGTAATGATGCCTTCATAACTCATTGTTTTCACTTCCCGAAGTCTGCAAACTACGGGATGAGTTTTTCCATTAATTTAAAAAGGCACAAGCAAAGTTAACGTAGATAGCAAAAGCTCCTCTGTAGACCGACACTGAGTCATCATTAAGGCGTAAATTCACAATTTATTATTAATTATCACTTTAAGTACCTTAAATTACTCTATTTTCACTTATATCGAAGCTCTTATAACTTATACAGTATCGTACACTGTTTAATTAAATCTTCTTTGTCTGAAAAAATCGAGTTTTGTACTCTTTTTTAAAATCATTTAACAGATTTTAAATTACAATCTCAACTTTTGATTAATTATTGGAAATTGTACAATACTTTAAGAGAGTTATTAAGAGAAAAATATATATATGAAAGGGTGGCTGCCAAGAGAAAATGTAATAAAAACATACTGAGGATTTCAAATAAGTTTGTATTGCCAGAATTGAATTTGTATTAGCAATTTTATTTTTTTGGATTCGCGCTTTACCCACAAAACATTTTAACAATGAGCACCATGAAACAGTAAATTATAAAAGAAAATAATAATTCCTTAGATAAAGTTAGGCTATTTTAATAAATTTGAGACACCCAAAAAAGGGTTTTGCATACATAATATTTATCCCGTAAAATCTTTTGAGTTACGAAGTGAATTGAAGTTTGACGTAAGACGAAAACCTTTTTACTTTACAGCGTCTGTAAAAAGCTTATATGAAGATAAGGTAACGAAGGCTGACAACAGTTTCCGTTCTGATTCTCCTTCCCAGAGCCTTCGTCCAGGAAATATTGAGGGCTGAAGATATAGCCTGAACCAGGGTATCAATTTTTAGGAAAGCTCTAAGGGGCGATTGTGGAACTCAATCTAGCACGGTACCAAATACAATGTTGTACTTGGGAATAGACTTATTGATTACGTAGCCGTAATAAACATCGATATTAAATCTCTTTTCTACGTAAAAATCTAAAGAAACTCGTTCCTTAAAAAAGGAAAATGTATTATATAAACAAGGTTTAAGATACCAAAAGGGATTTTTTACGTTTATTTTATAAACTCGTAATTTTATGTGTTATTTTGAATGTTTTGATATTATTTATTTTCATATGATGGTATAATTATCATCGCATTTGTGGCATATTTCCAAACATACATAAATACGTAAAAAAATTAAAAGAAGTGGGTTTCAAATGATTTGAATTCAATTTCAATTACATTATATAAATCATCTGTAACGAGATAACTACTAACCTCCTAGATCCCTCAAAACCGCAGAAATACACCAAAAAGTTTAAATACTTTAGAACTTTAATCAATAAATCAGTAAATTTGCTCAGGATGTAAATGAGAAAAATAATAATATGTCTTTAGAAAAGGACAATAAATTGCTCGGAACAGATGGGACTAAATTAGTTCTGGCCCGATACGTACTTGGCTGGGCGAGACTAACAATATAAAGTTCTACTTGAGAAACTACGGTCTTTTTATTAGAAAGTTCTAAAAAGTAATCAGATTGTACGTGCTAGATAATGCATAAATATTAATGTTTTTGGTGTTATATTTAAGCCAAAATTTTTATAGAAGTAATGTGAGTTACAATAAATTATCGCAGTTTTCAATCAACGTAAAATGGATCAACATTATTTTAATAAAGAGCTGTGAGATAACTTTACGTACATATAAATGTTATTTAAAACTACATTTACGATAGAAAATTTAATTACAAAAAATAATTACGTTTATTAGAAAAATGTTACGTTTGAAGGAAATTTGTATTTCAATAAATAGTTAATTAATATTTTCGGAAAAATTTTAACAGGCGCCAAGCACCAAATATACAAAAACACTCTTCAGGGTTTATTTAAATAATCTGGTTAATTATACTGAAAAGTTTCATAAAAATTTTGGTTCAGATAAATTACTGAGTAGATCTTATCTCATCCGAATTCAGACGAAAAGATAAGAAAAATAAAGTTTCATTTGACATAATACAGTTACTGATGACCCGATGAACGTTTCCCCCATCCTGTTCGCCTTTTGTCCGTATATAAGATCAATTTACTTAGATACAACACGATACCAAGGACGAATCGGTTTTTTCCGAATAACAGCATCGAATCAAATAAAGATAAATCTAGGAGATTTATAAACCTCAATACAGCGCCTCTGTTCATTTATTTTTTTGTCAATTTATCGCTATAAGTAATGAAATTACAAAGAGCGAGAAAGTCCCGCCTGCGTTTATTATTATATAAACACATTATAACGTAATATAATAATATAAAACTCCAACTAATTACATGACGCTAACTTGACGAGGATGTGAGTAAATGAGAAGAGTAAATAACGTTTCAAAAGGGATGATAGAAGGCTGAATTATGAAACAAAGGGCTGTGAAGCTAATATTTTATTTTTGTCACAAATAATGTCAAAACGTTATCATTATAAACGAAAAACATAAAGAGTGTATTTTATTATTCTACATCATGTAAATATGAAGGTTTTTAAGACTGAAATTATTTTTCTTAGAATGTGGTTAAATGTGAAAAAATACATATTCTCCAAACAAATGCTTGAAATCAGAGATTACCAAAGACGAAAACAATTTAGTTTCTCGACAGAAGCTTAATGAAATTTTATATAAAAAATTTAAGTGACTACGATGATTTAACTAAAAACGTATTTTTTTAAATGTTTTTATTCTGCTCCAAGTTCTTAGTTCTTTTGTGTTTGTAAATTCAACATTTCTTCAATACCCTGATACGCACCTGATGATGCATAGAGCGCTGCGTTGGAGACCAAGTGCAGAATATTTATTAATAATAGATTCAGGGCCAGTTCAGTTGCATAATACATCAAATACCATAAGAGGACTAAGTACAACGTTTTTTGTATGGGCGTTTACGTCAACGGTAATTATGAAATCGTTTAAAAACCATTTTCTTCTGCAACCCTTTTAATTTCCTAATATACAACTCCGTTTAGATTACTACCCGCAAAAATATGGCGGTACAAGGTTTCATAATATTTATTTATCAACCTTCTTCTTTTTTCCTCACGTTTGCTCCTATGTGGAGCCTGTGGACATCAGTGCATCCCTCCAGGATACCCTATGTAAGCCCGCATCCACAGCTCCGCCGAGTACATCTGTAAGATGGTCATCGACGGTCTGCCAGGACGGCGGGATCCTGCAGGCGTAAAGAAGAGGCAGCTCGGGTTCAGGGTCTCCCGAGGCATCCGGAGTACATGCCCAAACCAGATCCACAGCCGCGACTTAACGACTCCAGTTATTGAAGGTTGCTGCGTCCGTTCCCGACCTTCAGCGTTGGTTATGAAGTCCAACCACTTATGCTTAGTATCTTTCTGAGACAGTGAGACAAGTGAGCATTCTGAGCTTTTGTGAGGTGCCAGGATTTACATCCATAAAGAGCACCGGCACAATACAGGAGTTAAAGAGTCGACATTTTGTTTTGACCGAGTGTAAACTGGAATTCTAGACAGCACGAATCGTGTTAAAAGTTTCTCCAGCAATTTCTAGACGGATTGCGAGTTCTTTGTGCGTGATGCCATCCTTTAAGTAAACCTACTTAGTTCACCTTCAAGTTTACAAAAATAAATGTTTCGCTAAAACGTGACAGAATATTTGTAGGTAGTGCCCCACATTACATTGAAGTAAATCGAATATGTCTATCGCAGCGGAATCGAGAAGAAAAAAGTAGAATTGGTAGTAAAAGTATGGAGTGGGTTAGTACAAGGGTAGGCTTTGAAAAGGAAATATAACACAGATGGGACCACAAAAGGTAGCTGAAACTGAAACTTAAACGATGGAGACATTACACATTGAAAACAGGTTGATCGATTTTATTGGAGATTATGGCGGCCTTGACAGACCTACAAAAGGTTTTTACAGTAATGGATTTGTTAAGACTACACAGAATTTAGTTAAGACATTAAGTATTTAAGGGTTGAGACCCTTTTATCCTTAATTTTATTAAATAACTTTTCAGTAGTAGGTTGTACTTGCTGATGAATTATTCAAAGCTCAATAAATTAAAGCCTCCACGACGGCCCACGTTGCAGGAATTTACCGTTTTTAGATACGTACACACGTACAGTATCCCTGGAAAACAATACAATAAAAATGCTCTTTACTAATATAGCAAATGATTCAATTAAAAGCTCCGAAAATTGTCTAAATGAGGAATGTTACTTTATTTATTAAGTTAACAAATAATCCAGTCAATGACATAAAGATCATAAGTTCTGTTAACGCATATTTCCTGTCAGAGCTTTTTTATGTCTATTGAAAAATCAACAAGAGTGAAAAAAAAGATTGTATAATACATATCATTATTTGAGTCACATTTCACTGTATGCACAATTAAATAAGTAAACGTAGATAATAGTTTGAGAAGGATTCTAATTACAGTATAGCTCATTTAGTTTTTTTAAAACTTTATTTAAACATCAATGTGTTGAATGGTACAGTAATAGATATGTGATTTAACGAACACACAGATTAAATTAATAAGGAATATTTGAGTTTGATTGAAATGAGCGTGTGGCATTGTTTACTGAACCAAATCACCCTGTATCAACATTCAAATTACACGACGAGATTTAATGAATTCCAACGATGATTCAATCTAAACTAATTACGTCAAGTCAAACACCAAATACAAGGGAATATACACAGGGTGTTTTACTCAGAAGGACTTATTATAATCAATTAATTAACTTCTTTAAAATTAAAATTGTCAGATCTAAAAAATACTATAATATCATATGGCACGGCAATACTCTTTTTATGAAAACTTTCAAGTTTTCATAAAAGAGAGTATTTAAATGATTTAAATATTTAGTTGTTTGCAACCCCAGGACAATAAATTAATAAACAGTCTTGAAAATATCATTTTAAATTTTTGTGATCAGACCGGGATTCAAACTCGACTTAAATATAGCACTAAGGAGGCGCTCGTATGAGAATATATATAGTTTTGGGGAAACAGGTACATTTATTCATAATCTAGGATATCTTTTAAAAAATCTAAATATTTTTAATTTCAATAACACGACTATAAATTAAACATTCTGTGAAAAAATAATAATTCGTAATTACGCACACGCATAATAAGCAGCCAATCACAGTGTTTCGTGTATAATTCTTCTTCTTCTTTCACCGCGTCGCTCGTATGTGGAGCATGTGGACATTACTAGATCCCTCCAGGAGACCCTATCGCCAGCCAACCCTCTCGCCTCCTCCCACGTCAGGTTCGCATCCATCAACTCCGCCGAGTCCATCCGGAAGACGGTCATATTGGAGTTGTTTCATTAATAATTCAAAAGTTGTCAGTTTGGCCGAAATTTCAGTAATGTTTAAATTAAATTTTGCGGATGTCGATCCATCTCAATGCCGGGATCAAATGGTTCGGGGTTCGGAATCCCAGGGCGGGATTCGGAGATTCCGGGGGTCATTTTGATCCTCGGGATTTCGGGGGATTAAGATAAACCCAAATCGATATCGCCATTTAGATAGATAGAGGTTTATTAGCCGTGAAAGTCAAAACGGATTAAATACAGCGTAAATCTAAACGGTTTTGGGAGTAAAATTGCTGGGCTATTATATCGTGATTTTTGCTGGATGGGGTTAGTTTTTTACACAGGTGACTGAATTTTATAGATAAATGAATGTGCTGGTTGATTCGTATTAAAATATATAGTAAAAACATTAATCCTTAAATTTTTTACTCACGTGTTTTCTTTATTATTATAATACATTGTTGTACTATTTTCAATACGAATGCAATAAGTGATAGTTTTCAGATGAAACCTTTGAAAAATATTTCTAAAAAAACATTCACTTAAGTTATATATAAATCTTAAGAACGATTAGTATTGTGTTTTAGGCAAACTAAGACAAATTTTTTATACGATATATGTACACGCTTGCTGAGCATTTCCCAAAAAATTTTAAACGTGTTATGCAGGAATTCAACTGAAATACGTTATTTGAATAAAAAAATAGCTAAATGAACCAATATTTACGTTAGAATTTAATCCCAATTAAACGCTCTTACATGGGCTGTAATTAAAAAATCAGAGTTTTAGAATAATGGTCGTGGTAATTAAATTATAATAGAAATTTCTTTAATAAAATAAAGCGTCGCAATTAAATATCTCACCCCGAAGAACAAAATGTAGCTGGTGCAGTTTTTGTAGGTTTTGTTTTTCCTGTAGAAAATTACTCGCATTGTTTAAACTTCTTCGAGGCCACTCCGTTAGAGAAAAGTTGAATCTGACGTTTCAAAAAATACATTTTTAAAGAGTTTTCTCTGATAAAGCCCATTAGAACCTCGGCTCCTAATTGTGGGGCTAAATTTTTAATAAGGGTTGACTTTTGTTTGAAGAAATTATAATTAAAAAGGTTCGTAAATTTCTTGCGGCCAGAAAAAAAAAACATTTTTGAAAACATGAAAATTATGAAATGAAATGTTTAGATGAACTTATAACTGAATTTTTTTTTAGCCAATTTAACTTTACTATTTATGGTAACAAAATAATGTCAACGGGCATTCACTGTGGTCGGGCGAAGGCGTTTCGGCTTACGTATGTCTCCCTCGAATTTAGTCGAGATTTAATTTAATATTCGCGTATTTCAAAAGGTATCTCGGCATTCTAGACGTCCACTGTTGACAATCTGTTGGCAGTTTACGTCACGGCTGCAGGACGTGGACCAGATCGATCATTTGACTCGGAGGCAGCTTGTGGTAGCCATATTCTCAAACTAAGGGAGCAAAAATAATGATAGTATCAGCACGGAGCGTATATACGAAACTACGAGTGCATAAATATAAAATTTCTACTCACAAATACAGTTGTTATTGATAAACCGTGGGTGTGTTTTTTAAGAAAGTTTATTATCAGAAACTCATCATATCAACAAGTTGACCAAAAGTTGTAGTATCAAAATGTGTTACACGTAGTTCAAGATAAAATTTCAATTTGGCGAAATGTTAAATGGGAATTCACGGGAATTTACGAAGGCTGTGTGGGCCTTATCACGCGTGTACGTGTACGTTATACGTGGTAGATTCAGCAGTAATACGTAGTACGTTAACATATCCCATCTTAATACATCCTGGCTTAGCCAGTTCCATATATATGTGGATTTATTAATACTGCGTTCATTGTTAAACGAATACACTTTAATCCAAGATTTCATTAATTACTCGCGTCTGCGTCATTTCATCCCTTGTTATTTTGTTTATCGAATTAGAAACTTCGGGTTATTTTAAGTGAAGTGTAGATGAATCTACGTATTTAAGTAGAGTAAATAATTATTATATAAGCTCAGTTTATAACGTAAGTGAGTGCCAATCAATTGTTTAGTCTTGTGTGAGGATAAATTGGCGAGCTTAAGATTTTCTTCCTAACTCGAATTCGATTTAAATGCTAATGTTGTGACATTGGCTGACGTCATTTAGATTGTAAACAGAATTCAAAGTAAATACAATATCTTCTTTTAAGTTACAGGAGTTTTATGGAAACATGGTGCATTATATTATATATTTTTAGTAATATATGTTAACATTATTTTATAAACGTTGTGAAATCATTACTTTCAGACAAATATATTTAAATGATGAATTGAAGAAAAAAAATGCTGTTTAAATATTGTAGTGACATTACCGTTAGTCTTTTTGTTAATATCAGGAATATCCCCATTCAATAGTTTTCACCGTTAAAACAATTATTCCAAAAGCCATCGCTCTACGGGTACTTATGACTTAGATTCTATTGAAATGAAACTATTCATAGCATAAAAAATAAATGTGCGTATCGAAAATTGCCAGAAGCATAAAAATTATGTTAACTGGTACACGTTAAAAAAGCACGTCTTCAAAAAAGAGTAATGTTGTAAGTATCAACATTTATTTTTGAAGAGATATATATCCTCTGTTAAGCAAATACTCAAATGCTACATTTTGCAAAAAAGCTGTTAGGTTTGTACTGTGGCGAGATGGTATTTATCTTGGATAAATAAACGTCTACATCATTTCTGTGACAAAACATGCCGCCGTAGAATAATGACAGGCTGAAAATTATAAGAGACAATTTCCCATTTTCAGTACAAAAAAGCCATTTTATCATGTCAGCATCAGTCATCTCATTACTTCCCTTAGTATTTTATAAGTGTTTTCAGTTTTATTTTAGAAATGACAGATAAAGTGACTTTGTAAATCAGTAATGGGAAATTTACGAACTAAAGACTATTTATTCATCTCATCAAATGATAAAATTTATTATATAAAATTCCTATTTAGGCACAAACGTTTAAAGAAATTGTAGGTGAGGAAGCCCCAGCATTTGATGATAAAGATATTGGCACTACAGTTATAAAAATTACACAATTCTACTTAGAATTATAAAATAAATTGGACTAAAAACTCGATCGTTCTATCAAATTATAAAATGCAAAAAAAATATAAAAAAATATATTATTTAAATTGGCGATAATAAGTGCTAATCATGAAAAAAACATTCTGGTGCGAAGGAGCTTTTTTCACTATGCTATACTATTTAAACTTAACCACTTAATAATTATATTGGTTACCAAATAACGTTGTTGTTGTTATGTCAGTATGGTTTAGAAAATTAATGATCTTTTTACGAGTGTTTCTGAAGGCTGAAGTAATAAGAATTTCGTGTAAATGTACGCTTTACACTCTACACCATTAGATAAAAACGTACTTGTAGTATAATATATAATAACATAATGTAATGTTTAGGAGGGCGTGAGTTTGAATAATAAGTTGGCGTTACCATGACGTCCATATTTCTTCGCGTGTTCAGCGGATTCGGACGTAAATTTGGAAACGTAAAGCTTTTAGAACACTTAGGGAGACAAATCTACGGGAAATTTAAAGGACAATAGTCCGGGGGTATTACTTCCACCTGAGGAACCCTCATGCATGCAAATAGCCGAATTAACATATAAATCGCGCCCTTAGACCCTGACGGACTAAAATATATAACCCTTAAAAATTATACGCGACAAACGACCGTACAAACAAAGGTACCGGCGCGGCGCGTAATCAAATTAAACGAAAGATACCGCTTCAAGGATTTGTGTATATTAAAAGAGGTATGCTAATTCATTTTTATTTAAGTAATTTGTCAATTCTGTTATTGTTTTTGAGTGTCAAAGAAGAAAATAAAAGTGTGCTTATGACTTATGAGAGCATTAGAGGTATTTTTTTTTTTTTTCTTCATTTATTTAGGAAACAAACAGTACATTAAAATAGTAACAGCGTGATGATAGTAAAATTTGAATAGACCCTAAAGTTTCCATATTTAGAAAAATATTGAAGGGAAAGTAAAGTTAAGATTAAGGAGAAAAAATTTTATATAAAAATAGGGGTACGTTAATTGATAATTTCAAGAAAAATGAGGGGGGGTGGGCACTATAGCAAAAGTTATGAAGTTATTAAGAGATTTGTGGGGGTTGGGCATACACTTCTAGGAGTTCCTTTTTAAAAGTTGATAGACTCGTGTTATTAATATCTAATTGGTTGAAGAAAACTATTAAAGATTTAGCATGAGCGGTGTAGGAATGAGTTCTGACCATAGTTTGTGGCGACAATTGGTAAACGAAAGGTCGGATGATTTCGTAGGGTGCGTGCAGGACAGTTAAAATATATATTATTTAATAGTTGAGGAGAGTCAACTACGTTATTAATAATTTTATATAAGAATATCATGTCTATTACAGGTAACCGGGATCGTTTAGGTTAGAGGCAATGTACGTGCACAGCGAGTGAAATCAATTTGTGCTCCTCATTTAGCAGTTTATTGAGATAATAAATATTATTTAAAACTATAAATAATACCGGAAATCTATTGCTATCGTAATACTCATGGGTGTTAAAGTATTTTCTTTGTTTTAACATAAGTAAAAATACATAGGTACATTACTGGGGAAGAAAAAATAACATCACATTATAATTATCACTCAAAACGCCATTTTCTTTTAAAGTATCATGCACCTTGAATTATAATTTAATTAAAATTTGTTCAATTTATTTTTATCACACAAAACAACACATTACTTTAAATGAAGCTCAGCGTAATCCGCGATGCGTCAACAGTGTCAATACTGAAGGGAATGGATTATGTACTTTGGAAAAATAAATTGCTTTTCTCTGTCGCGAGGAAAATACGACATTTTAAGTGGAGAGCGATACATTTATATCGACACACGCTCGTGTTATACCTACGTTATATTGTAAGCGAAACAATATTACCCTCCCAATTAAAAATCAATCCGTCACTTGTTCGACTGATTCGAGGATTGGTGGGAAACAATTGGTTCGGATGATAAACCGATAGCTCGTTGAATAAGCTACCGGAAGTACCTCAACGAGTGCTGTGACGAACGGAAACTGTAACTTCCGACGTTTCGTGATATATTTTTCATGCAGGAAGAACACATTTTCAATATTTGAACAAAAAGATAAAGTATTACTTTCGTTACAAATAGAAATACAATCGTAATACGGGTTATTTTTTAATGCTCAAATGAACGGATGTCTCAGTAGAGCCTTAACCCAAGTTGCCTCTTCTCTGCGCCTGCCGATGATAATCATTCGGATGTACTCAGCGGAGGCGAGGGATGCGGTAATGACTTTGGAAGAGGCGAAAGTGTGCGCTGGCTACAGGGTCTCCGGGAGAGATCTAGTAATGTCCACATAGGAACAAACATGGCGAAAGAAGGCGAAATATTCTCAATTTTACTATGCTCCCAGGTGACAATTATATAATTTGCTAATTTATATTACCTACATCGCAGTTGTGACGCGTATAAAATGGTTATCGGTTTATTTTAAAGATATTATATTAATTGCGCATCATATACTCGTACGCGTCACAACTGTGATACATATCGACGAAGTTAAGCTTGACACTAAAATATAAAAACATTTGAAAACACAGCATATATTTTTCTTCCACATATAATTATTTATCACAAATCTAGAGAGTTTAACGCGTCTTTACAAAAATAATTTATAATCTAAAACATCATTGGTTACCAAACCATTATTCTCAAAGAATATTTCTTAGAAAACATTTTTTTTCTTCAATACCTTTATTCTAGAAAAAAATATGATCATAATAGACCTCAAAATTTTCTCTACTATTACAATATGATCTGTTGAATCTAAACCCATTTACATTCAGTAACTTTCAGCTGACATACGCTTGTTTCTTACATGAAGACAATTTTTTAAATAGTTATTTACTTATTTATTACATAAATACGTATTGATCGAACTTGTATTTAAAAGAATAATAATTTATTTGACAATAAAAATGAAATGAAATGGTAATCACCACGTGCCTTCGTTCCCTTTTTTCTATAACAATGTTAAGTTCCAATTTACACTTGTTCGATTGAATAGAAAGTCCGCGCTTTGGAAATAAAGGGAAATAATTAGAAAATAAAGCCTTAAGAAAATGCTGTTTTATATTTCACAATACAAAGTGCTTTGGGAGGAAAGCTTTTGACTCGAACTCTGGCGCAGACTCGAGGATAGATTCCATTGTTTTCAGTTGTTGTTCAGAAAAAGTGACGCCACCTGGCACGAGCTATAACATAGTAAAATATTACTTTGTTGCTAAAAACACATTCAGAAAACACTCATTTACAATTCTTGAAAAACTAAAAATACTCCGTAGGTACTTACGTATTATTATAAAAATAAACAATACAAATGAACCAGAATTATCAAAAATCTTTTATTAGGTATCTAATTCCAGTGCATGACAGACATATTGCTATGTTAAATAGTTGTTAATTTATTTTTTATAGAGAACTAAAGATTTTTAAAGTACATAAAGTCGCCTCAGATTTCATAATACTCTACAGTGTTAACAATATTAAAAATTATCACTTAATAATCACAATATAATTGCGCACCAAAGTTAATAAATTATGATTAAAAATAACTTCATTTAAACCGAAAGCACAAAAAAATATTGAATATATGATTTAATTTTAGAAAAGTTTTCAATTTGATTAGGCTTCAATAAAAATCAAAGGCCAATAAATTACTGTATAATTTGTGGGTCTCTAACAAGGTTCCACGTTTCAGTAAAACTTATTTGGGTCTATTTCAGGATCGTTGTTCCCCAATCATGTTTCAGGACTAAACGTACCGTATTCCTGTCAACACCAGATCTTTACGTAAGTGATCCCATTATTCATACAAATTACACTTTTTCAAATGAATTCTTTTCAATACTCATACTGGTAAACAGTTATATTATTTTGCCCAAACTATTGGGCACCTTTTGATGTTGATTACTCTTCACATTCTATGAAATGGTATTTATGTCAAGGTATTTAATGCAAAAAAAACTTTAAAACAAGAATAAAATGGCGGAGTAAAGAAAAGCTTGCATTTGGGATTACGTAATAGTACATTTCCAGTTTCTCGCAGTTGGGAAAATTTAACGTTTTGTTTTAGTCTTTCTTGGGAGTTTTCTTTGAATAAAAAAATCTACTAATGGTTATTCACGAAAAAAACAAGTAGTCCGGGACAATCTGTTCAAAAATTTTTAATGATTGCATCCTGATTTTTAATAATTGGTTCAAAAGCACATTAAGTTTCTTGTATCAGATTTAAATTACTTTTTGTTTTGTTTCGCTTAATTTATTTGTAGGCAATAAGCGACATTTGCAATAATTTTTAATAAAATAATTGAATGTGTTTTCCCTTAAAAAATTTAAAAATAAATAATAATTATAAATAAGCCAATTTATATAGCGACTTTTTTATGAAATATCATCCCAAGGGCGCTTTACAACTTAGGTCTAATAAGATTATACAAAAAAGAAGAAAGGTGTAGAATGAACAACAATACAGATCCTGAAGCTACAATAATATTATAACATCCAGGATTGCTACTTGTTGATAACTACATGTCACTTAGGGGAGTGAGAGTGGATGTTGTGCTTAATTCACCTCAAAACTCGTAAAAAAAAGCATGTTACTGCTGTGGATATTTTTTTTTTGTATGGATGAGTTTTTAAGCTTTTGCTGAAATTCAGAAGAACTTTCTATAAGATGCCAAAGATATAATTTAAAAAATATCAATTTCACATATACGGTTTAGTCGGCCAAACGTTCACGAAACCTAAAGGTAATAAAAGAACAAAGAAAATTAGTGTTTTCCTTCCCTTAGCCTCGCCGCAATATTACACCTAAATTTATAGCCCTTGTAAAAATGTAATCTTGGCTCATGTAGTATTATGGGTAGGGGATGAGATTTAGTGAGTAGTGGTGGGGGTTGGAGAGGGGTAACGAGTGTGATCTTAAGTCAAAAGACTAGAGCTAACGACGTTATAATATTTTATATGAAGACGTCGTGAATTTTGATCACCCGGATGGTTGACTCAGGTATGTATTGGGTAGATGGAAAAGTCTCGATGAAAACATTGAAAAAGTAAAATAAATACTGAAATTCACTGAAAATTCAAAAAAACATTAAAAAAAAAAAATTGTAGCTTGACACATCTCTCACAATACCTTATCTTAAAGAATGCTTTTCAAAAAGTATTTTAGTGATAAATTCATCATCATCTGTATCATAATTTTCACACATTATTCTGCTTCCTATGTGGAGCATAAGGATTCCACAAACTGCCTTCAAGCTAAGCGATCGGCTGCCGCACCCGCCGGTTCCGGTGCACCCTCTTAAGATTCTTAAGTCAATAATAATAATTCAGATTGAATTGTACCTATACTACTACTTTCCCTTATCCGCACCTAATAGTGCATAGGGCACTGCAATAGTACATCATGTGCGGTGTATGTAGGTACTGCTAATGTATATAATAATTGCATGATAATACTAGGTAGATACTGTGCACTGTACAAACTTTACACATACTATAATATATTGTCGGCTGATCGATAGGAGGCAGTTTGTGGTAACCACAAGCTCCACATAGGGATATGAAATTATGATGATGAATTATTATGATGATGGTATTTTGACAACGATATTGTTTACGAAATTTTTGGTGTACCTTACCCAAGCGATGTAAAATAAAACTTTTCCATGATTCGGATCATAAAGTTCGCAACTGAAAGCTTATATCGATAAAACATAAGTATTAAAATTCTATTACAGAATCATAACTGTGATATTATGCTTTACGGATATCAACTTTCGGGACAGTAAAACTTCAGAAGTGAAAAAATATTGACAAAAAACTTGAAATATTAATAGCGTTTTACTTATAATCGAAATCTTTTTTAAATACAAAATTTTTAGAATTATTTCATGTTTTCAATTTTGAAGAATGATTTTGTTGGGATTATAAATATTTTGAACTAATTGTGACGAGTGACCTATTATAGAAAAAATAATACAAGCCTTATTTAATTCGTGAAATTCGTATTTTTTATCACAATTTTATTATATATATACACAAAAAAAAGAAATGACCATATAATATTTCAATCATAATACAGGAACAGGTTATTTAGTTAAATTTTAATATCTATCACCGCGCAAAAAACAATTACATTACTGATTCTGCAAACTTAAAAAATTGCAAGTTACCTAATTTGAGGTTATGAAACCCGTGTTGTCCAGTACCTATTATGAATATTTATACTATTTGCTTGCCGCATAATCTAAGTGCACTTTTAGGATCTATGAATGTCTATGATATTTATTATTTTTTTTTATTAACCTAATATAACAACACAGCAAAAAGATATATTCTTAGACTAATAAACCTTTTTGTGGACTATAACTCCAGAGGCCTCCACTCGCCGGGATGATACTTGTTCAGTTGGTACGTGACACGAAACCTGAAGGCTGTATTTCTAACATACTGTCAACCATGACCAACAGCTTACACCATAGAAACCTACTTTACCGACTGGTGGTTGAGGATCTACCGAGTTAAAAAAACAGCCCGGTATTTTTGCCCAGTCTAATTTAACTGAAAGACGAGTGGATGAACAGTTACTGGCAGAAAATATGGTTTATGGTTAAACGTGAGATGGTTTGATAATATACCAAATCATCCCCTAGAATCATGGTAGAGGTACAGAAGGCTCTTTGAAGAATGAAGTTAAATCTTGAGTGTAAAAATAAAACAAAATATTAGCCTAAAGGATATATTCTCTGGAAGGTTTTCAAGGACTAATTATGTTTGTGCAAATACGAAAAAGGCTAACTGAACTATTTCAACTAACCATATATATTTTATAACGCAAGATAAATTTTATATTCATTAACTCTATTGGAAATTCGGTTTAATAATGATGTAGGGTGGATTATTATATTATTTTAAAAAAAAAGTTTTCTGAGATAATTAAACAACGGATGCTAAACATTTCTTAACCCCCCCGACTTTCCAAAATATGTTGTGTTAATAGCATTTGATAGAACTAACGAGATCAAACTAAAAATAAGAACTCGGATTTTCAAAAAAAAACTTTTGTTTACAAGGTACAATAATTATTCATTTTAAAAGGCTTAGGCTTTTTCTTTTGAGTTTAATAATAAGCAATAAACAATCAATCTTTTTTTTGAAAATTATTAGCCACTAACACAGTATTTTTACCTAAAAATGTAGGTATACGTACCTACGATTAATTTTAATAGTTATAATATAAATTAATCATAATAAAAACAAATTTAAATTGTAAATCCAAAAAATATATTTCTCGATCAGATGAATTATAATAATTTAGTCAGGAGTAAACAAAAATTGAGTTTTGAGAGTTTATAAAGAATGCCTTAATATCGTAACAATTTTAACAAAATGGAAAACTAATTACAAAATACGACTCAATGAGTGACCCGAGATTAATGGGAAAATAAAATTAATTAATAAACTTTAAGAAGAATAAGGCGAAGGCGAAAAATAAAAGCTCGGACAAAAGTTCAATAGCGTTGTGTTTTTTCTAGGCTCTTTCAGTTCTGTTGTTCACAAAAGGTTGTCTTATATTATAACGGAGGCTTTACTGCAAAAAATATAAAGAAAATAACAGGTTTTGATTCCGAAGATTTTTGTTGCTAGTTTTCAAGAAAAAGTTACAAAAGCTAATGGAAAATGTATCTGCAATTGATATAAAATAATATGAAGATAATGCATTAAAAATAGGTACATACTCTTGATAAGACCCACAGTTCAAGCTATTAGGTACTTAACTTTGAAACCAGTGAATCTACATCATATATGATGTCAATTTTTGTAGATTTTTATTTTTTTTATTTGACCCTTAGTTTTCGAGAAAATTGAGTACGAAGTAGATTTTTATTTCGTATTTTTTAAACCAACTGTTGTTGATATCCGACCTGCGAATTAAAAGATTTGCTCAATTCCTACAAACTTGCATCATTCATCAAAGTTCCATTTATCTTGTAAAAGCGAAGTGAATTTTCCTTGGGGAAATTCCTGTTAAACTGTTCGTCCACCCTCTGACAGGTGTGTGTAATCGGCGGCCGTGACGTCACGGTGACGTCAACATGATGGATCACGTGGCGTGTCACATGGTGGGTGTGTGTGTATCGGTGATTGGCCGTGAGGTCTGCCCTCTCGCAGGTTACCAATTAACTAATTTGACAGGCGTGGGTTTTAGATTTGAAAATACAAAAAGCGGTCAACATTCATAATTTGAATCGAGCTATGAAACGTTACTTGCAATTTTTTTATGCATCGACGTGTATAACTTTTAAAGTACGACTTCACATATTTACATTGTTTATTTTGTTAAAGTTAAATCACGACTTAATAACGACCAAGATAACAGAAAGCACAATAACCAAAAACTAACCCGACCACAAGAATAAAAATAAACTTACTTATATTTTCAATGAAGAAAAGTTTTTGTATGACTTAATAAGTAAGTTAGTCAACTGATAATATATGTGGATAGTTAGGAATAATGATTTTTTATTACATACCATTATTTTTTCTTATTGATTTGTACCGGAAAAACCGATATCGATTTAAACCGGTTTAAACACCCTAGCAAGGTGGGTTTGCTTATCAAGGTTTACAGCCAAACTGGTACACATGGGACGCTATAAAACATTATGTAATATGTGGAGTTGTGGAGCCTTCGCAAGGGGTGATAAATATTTTTATTGATATTGTCAGCGAAATAAATCATCGCCCATTACTGCACCTATTTCCAAAATAAAAAATAATAAACCGCTTAAGTGATTTATGGTTTGCTCTTTTCTCCGTTTCAACGAACAATAAAATGGGTTCACATATACAGCCATCGAAAATAATGTTCTTGTTTTTTCAAAAATCATACTTAGGTTTTTGCATGTAAATATTCATAACTAAAAAACGACCATCAGTTAAAAATATTTTTTTATTTGACTAACAATATGAAATGCTTTTTATTGTTTTTATTTTTTTCATCTTGTAATCAATAATAGATCCAGGATTGAATTGTCACACAAAAATGTGTTTTGATATTTCGAACTTAGATTGCTCATGATTTTAGTACGACAAAAAAATTATCAAAGTAAGTACAGTTATGGTACAGATTAAATACAAAACAAAGATTCTAGAAATCGTTATACAACTCCAGCATATTATACTATTTGAGTACTATATCTAGATAGCAGAATTCTACCAACCATAAAAGGACCCTATTTATATTCCATGTCTTATAAGATACCATTTAAGTTACCTTTAAGTACAAAATCAGTATTTCAATACGTGTTAAACAAATGTGTATTTATGAAGATTTTCATATAAAACGTTGGCATGGCACTTGGCTTCATATAAAACTATTCCTACCCCCAGCAGCGAGGCCTGCTACAAAGGCTTACGTTATTATCGGGGGTGTAACGACGCTATTGCATGCTGAAATTAATACTTAATGCTAGGGGAATTAATTAAATTCTACGAAATGATAGCACTTTGTCGCGGGCAAAAGTTCAAAGCGCCCAGTAATATATCGAATAATATTTGAAATATTGCGGTAGGTGTTCATGATGTTATTTTGCATGAAATTTGAAAAACAGGCTATGTTTTTGATGTTTTTCTGAATTTAAAGAAGTCAGCGCTTAAATAAACTACAAACATTACATTTTTAGTAATGAAAAACTAAGTTAGTTTTTTTTTTATTGAATACTAAATTTTTGCTCATAATATACATGGTGTAACAAAACTCGATGTACGTGCGGGAAAACCCGTGAATCTACATACTATTTGGAGTCAATTTTGTAGAGTAACTTTTTTTGATTTGACCCATAGTTTTTGAAAAAATTGAGAACGAAGTTAAATATTTTTTCAATAAATTTAAAAAATCGTTATCAAATATAATTTATTTAATCAAATTAATACTATTCATAAAGATAACTAAATAAATAAAAAAACATTTTAGTAAGAATTTGTGCAATTTTACTTAATCTGTCATACTTTTTTATGAGAAGAAAAATTATTTTTTTCATGTTCAGATTAAAAAGTCCATATTACACATTTGACTCCAAATATGATGTGGATTCACCAGTGTTGTACTACGAGTTTTGTAACTCCATTTATATACGTCATAAAAAGTATAGTGTTGTCAGTGTATACCTACTAAAACATAAAAAGCATCTTTGTGGTCAGTTATAAATATTTAGATGAAAAAAAAAAGTATTATATGAGCTGTAAGAATTTTTTCATAACTAAATAAAAATGTACAAACAAACAAACAAATATATATCGATTTTTCCTTTTTTTGCCAACTAACAACCGTTTTCTCAGGATACCGATACCATTTTCACACCACCTTTTTTTTCCGCTTACCACCGACATTTTGCCATGTAAAAACTGGAAATATGTAGAGTCCAGAGAGCTTTAATTGGGTCATGAAGCCAAGAAAAACACATTAAGTTTACTTAGTTTTCTAGTTTTGGTCTACATAACTTTGTGTGTTTCATTTTCAGTGAGAATATACGGTTTATAGCTCCGCAGCGTTACGGTGGTAACGCAGACGTACACGTATATACGGCGGCGGAGGGAAAAGAATGTCACTGCTCGACCACCGAACTACTTACGCGGCCATAAAAAATTTCTTTATATTCCACCAACATGCAAAGCCCAAAATTACTAGCGCACAAAATGTTTAATATTTTCTACTTATGAGAAATATACCTCACATTAGAAATATTTAAAGCATGATTTTTAAATTTCTCCACCACAGGATTATAGCATTAAAAGCATTCACAATGAGTGGTGAAACAGTAAGCTTTCAAGAATATTACTTGAAATTACGAAAAAGATTGTTAAGAGTGATGTGATAAGTTATATATTATGAATTTTTGCCAGAAAAATTAAGTTCAGGAGATTTTAATAAATACGAAATTTCTTGGATTAAGATTTGGATTTTCACGCAGGCGAAACGCAAATATTAAAATATTCTAAAGATAAATCTTACGTACAGAAAGTAAAAGATTAAAAAAAGAAAAGGATGAGCTGCGGAGATCTGGTGAAATCTAAAATAATAAGCCTCATACAAAATATTTCTATTTTCCTTTTTGTTTAAATTGAAATCCGGTTCCGTGAATTAACAAAACAATGTAATTTCCCTTTTGTGACGTAACAAAGAAAACAAATTAACGAATTTTCTCTCTTAAACGTAAATCAAATAGGGAGATTATATTTCAATTTGCTTAACACGGCGTTTTATCATCGTTTCGTAAAAGATTTTTCCCCCTAATAATGGTTCTGCAAAATGGGATTCGATGATTAATTTTTTTTTCAACTTTAAACGACAATCGTTTTACATTCAAGATAACAACACGGATACTTTTATTCTACAAAGAAAAAATAAAACGTTATTTCTGTTTAAATCTGATTCAGCCTTTTCTAGCCATACTTCTTAAATAAGTGTTATTTTAGCTGTTTAAATATGTAAATCAAATTAAAAAGGCAGATGTTAATACTTACAAAGTGCTTTCCTATAGAAAGATCCGCGGAAATATGATGGGCGAAGTTTTAAAGAACATATATTGTGATCGTTATACAAATAATATTATATCAATAGCTGCTGCCTTTAATAATTGTAATCAAGTTAAAGTTGAAAAAAAACTGTATTTAAACTTTTTTACGTACTAAATCAATGAGAAGGTAAATGAAAAATTCTGTGCTATTAAGATAATATAATTTAGCTAACGTAAATGAATTATAAATTATCGATCAAATGGGTATTGTAAATCCATGAGTATCAATCAATCGATATTAAGTCGTATCAATAGCTATCAACGGTTGAAAAGAAAAAGTTACCAAGGCGACATAGATATGTGCAAAGGAACATGATACCTACAAAAACGCTCATTCGCTTGGTAACTTGTTTCTTTTAATTACTTTAAAAGTTAATCAAGAAATCCGCCTAGAAACAAGTTACAAACGACATGTTCAACCGTGGCAATGGATCCCCTTGAAAGTCATGAAAATAAACAATGACAAACAGAAAACTAATTTAATGTTAGCCACGTAGTTCGATACCTAAGGCAGTAGTAGGACCGTGCGGGATTACGGGAAATAAACTATTATTCACCTAGTACCCGACCCACGAATGTCCCCTTGAAAACTGTTTCCAATTTTGCGCACGAAAATAAACAGTTTGCGAGCAATAAAACCGAAAAAGCGCCCGTGAGTCGACATGTAAATCAAAATGAATCTGTAATCATTTGAAGCTTTTTTTATGAATGAAAGATATTATCAGATATAGGGTTTGAAAAGTAAAAACCTACCTTTGACAAGAAAGTAACATTTAAAATAAATTTTGGCCAAAAATGAGTACAGAGCTTGATAAAAAAGAAGAAAATTTAAATAATTCATTAAACGAGCGAAAGATTGAAAAAAATAAAATAAATTTGTACTTTTCCTTTAATCGTTCAAACACCGGCCATTGAATAAAATACAAAAAAGGTAAGAAAATCCTTGAAAAAAAGATAAAAAAAAACGTAATCTAAAATACACCAAATTTTAAATGAGTTAATAAAAAAATGTAAATTTGACGTATAGTAAAATAATATAATAAGAACAAGATAACCAAAAATTAAACAATGTATCATAAATACATCTGTTTAATAAAAACACATAAAAAAACTTCCTAAGAGAAAAATAGGAAAAAATATACAAAATATTTTTTAATTCAACTTTAACGAAAATCGTTTTAAATAAAAAAGTAAAAAAAAAATACATGAAAAAACATAAAAAAGAAAATAAAATACATATTCATAAAAAAAATAAACAAAAGTCAAAAATTTTCAAGCCTGAAGATGTCATACAGACAAAAAGAAGAATGACAAAAAAAAATTAAAACAAAAAAAAAAAGGGGATAGAAAAATAACAAAATAAAATACAAATAGTGCGATAAGAATAAAAAATCCTTGTTCCAAAAAAATAAGAAAAAAGAAATTAAGAAAAAAATATAAAAAGAACAAAAAAAAGGACAATAAAAATGTCAAAAAATAAAAAAATAAAATTAATTAAAGAAATGCTTAACATCCCCTACAACAAAAAACCCAAACGGTTTTAAGAGATAAAAACAACAAAAATCCCAATTAATTAAAAAAATGAAAAATAAATGGCAAATAAAAATAATCAAAATGTGACAAAACAAAATGATAAAACACGATAAATAGGTTAAATTGAAGCAAGAATAGACGAGTTTGATTTAAACAAATAAAACAAAATTTTATTTTTTAAAAAAAAAAGTATTAAAAAAATTTTTAAAAAAAATTTAAGCGACAAGTTTATATGGTAAAAAAGAAAAAAACAAACAAAAAAATATATACATGGAGAAAAATAAAACTTCCAAAAAAAAAAAAATAACTTGAAAGTCAAGAAAATAAAAAAAACAAACATGAAGATATAATATTTCCGTGTCGAATGGTAATCAAAGTTTGTTGACAAGCAGTACCCAGTACCCACGTAGTTCGTACCGTAGGTAGGTAGGTAGTAGGAACCGTGCGTGTTACGGGAAATATAGGTATTATAAGTACCTAGTACCTACCACGAAACCCATTTAAAACTTTTTCCAATTTTTGGCAAAAACGAAAACAGCCTTTTACCCAATCATGAAAACCGAATAAGCTCCCGTGATTTGCTGTCAAAATTGAAAATAAGTTTTGCTTTTTCCTGACAAAAAACCGCCTTTGATTACAATGTATAATAAGATATTCATTGAAAAACCCAATTTATTACATTTGTAAAGTTCGTTTACCGGAAAAACAATGGATCAAACATTTTATTTAGGTTTAATTTCATGGTTCTTTTTGGTACATTTTTTATGTTAATTAAAATACACCAAATTATTACATAGTTTGAAAAAAAACGCTGCCTTTGACGTGAAAGTAAAGGAATAAAATCGTGATTGATGAGCTCTGCTTCCTTTTTGTACATAAAATGATAATTTTTATAATCAATTAACAGTATGAAGATGTCAGAAATGACAAAACTAGGTCACTGAGGATAATAATTCACAAATATGAAAGAGGTCAAAACTTAAAACGATTTATTTGCTATAATAATATTGAAAGTATAAGTACAATTTATGAAAATCAAATACTTTTATTACTTATAACAATTATAATGAAATGAATGAAAATGAAAGGTGTAACTTAACAACTTGGGGTGCTTTGTATGAGGACTAGTCTATTGCTAAATCCATAAATATGACAAAATGTAGAAAAAGAGTCGAAGTGGGGAAGTAGGTTAAGATAGGTTGGGTTTGATAAAATAATTTAAATCAAATGGCTATTTAAAAGCAATATCCTTTATAATAGGTTATGAAATTTATACAGAAGGTTAATGATAGGTTGGGTTAAATAAAATAATTTATAATCAAACAGATTTTTCAAACAAAAGCGAAATTTGTGAAGGCGTAACCAATGAATGCGTAACCAAATGAAGGCTTGTCCAACCAATCACAGCTTAGCCCGCTTCTGAGTTAAGTCTACCAACCATAGAGTAAAAATATTTTGAAATTTTGACAGCTGCACCCCAAGTTGTTAAGTTACACCAAATGAAATTTTTTTTATTACATAATGGAAAATTTGTTAATTATTGTAAATCAGAAGCAATTTCCCGGCTTAAGACCAATGCTTAGAAGTGTATTGTTGAAAATCAAGGTTGTTTTATTAGATTTTCTATAGAGGCGTTAGAACAAGTACGGTGGATAGCAAGAATCTACCCCGCGGTTTGCATAATGAATTTTTGGATCTACCTCTAATGCGCCCAGGAAAGCAAAGTTAAGCAAACAGCTAACAGCCATGTGTTGGGGATTAATTCTTACTAGAATTAATTTCAAATTCAGGTAGGCTTCTTCTTCTTTTTCTTAACAAACTGGTTATTCAATATTATACAAAGCCTTTCAGCAGCGAATAATTTTGAGAATTAATATTCAATGTGAAAAATTATTGAAGTTACGTAAATACGAGTATAAAATGGCGTTACGTCTTCATTCAAGTAATTTGATATTTTCTTGAGATTAAATCAGTAAAGTCACTGCAAGGGTTTTGTTTTCTTAACAAAATTGTATTCCTAAATTATATTTCTTAATTCCAGAGTCCAGAAATCGTCGGTACGAATCCCCACAAGCCGCTTAGGCTTTATTGAAAATAGTATTTACAAATTATAATATAAGTACAAATATCATAAGATTGCATAAATTTATTTTTTAATAAAAAAAAAAAACAGAAAAAAAAACTCAAGCCTAAAGCTATAAACATTATAATTTACTTATAAAGATAATCGAGTAACCCTGCAGTATTATTGTAAATCAAAGATAATGAATGACGTAAATTTACTGCTATGAAACATACATTTTGAAGTATTTATTAAAAAGTTAGGCAACTATAGTTTAGGCAATTTGTACATTTAAAAAATTAATAATTATCGTCAATAAATTGTGAAACGACATAAACCAACAGTATACAATAATCAATAAAGAAAACATTGCTAATCTCATGTAATTCACATAATAAATAAAAAGGTTTACTCTTTCAAGAAATTAAAAAGCCATAAATAAAATCATACGATTTCAAAGCAGTTAATTAAAATGTTTAAATATAAATACAAACATAAAGTTGTTGTCAGATGAAATCCTTTGAATACTAAATATTTAAAAGGAGCGAATGTTTTTTCACTGTTGTGATTTCGTGAAGTTATTAAGTCGAAATGATGCTCTTATACTGTATACAGTCTTATTTATGAAAACACGTTCGGAAAAATTTGCATGTTTTAAGGGCTTTCTTAAAAATATCAAAGCGGATAGGAAAATCGTAAATTGGTTTTATCTCAAACAAAATACCAAATTTATTTTCGGTCAATAATACCTTTAATCTAGCCCTAAACAGAACTCAGAGAAGCCATCTACAAATTTTAAACTCGATTTAAAATAGATAATGATTAGATCTTCAAACGAGAAGGGAATAACTCCAGGCACTTCATCACAAACCGTCCTAAATTACGTTAAATAACCGTAATTTGATGATCTTATTTATTCAAGATTTAGGCTTGATTACGGATGAAAAATTTCAATAATATGAAACGGATTTAAAACGAGGTATTTGAACACCTAAATGAGTTGTTAATACTACTTTAAGATAATAAATATTAATTTGAAAAATCTTCATATCACAATCAGATTTTTCAGTATATACATTTTGGATGAAAAAAAATCAGACTGATCAGCAATTTTGGTAATAATAATACGTAGTTATTAAAAGAATTTCTGCACCATTTTATATAGATGTATAAAATTATGTGATTATTCATCATCATCATCATCATCATACCATATCCGCTCCCTATGTGGAGCATATGGAATCCAAAAACTGCCTCCAGGCCAAGCGATCGGCCGCCAGCTCCCGTGCATCCTCCCAAGATATAAAACCTACATAATATTATTATTGTATTATGGAAAATTTGCGATTAAATTGAAAATGAATGAAATATGTAATTTGTTATTTATTATTATTATTATTATTATTATTTATTATTATTATTATTATTATTATTATTATTATATAATAGGCAGGCAGCTTTTGCTGGTGCGCCTATATCTCTTGTACTGCTTCTTATCTGCCTTCTGCATCTAAACGGTTGTTGTTTAATAATTAAAATATGTACAAAACATTATTAAAATAAATATATACAAAATATTAATATAGAATGACAATAAGAAATTGATTGTTAAAAGTTACAATGACAAAATTAAATCGAAATTAAAATATAAAAATTATAAACATTATGATATGTAATAACAACTTTTTATTTTATAACTGATATGTAAGGTTCTCTGAACATAAACATTAGAATTTTTACGTTTTTACAGCGAATTTTCTATTTTAAGATATTTTGTATAAATTTTTACCGTTATAAATAGGTTAATCGAAGCTAAAACGCGTGCAAATTTATGTATAGGTACTCGTAGGTAGGTACTGCAGTGGATATTTGCTAAGAATATTCTGTTATTGAACAAACAAGATACCAATTTCAGTGGATAATGCGGTAATTAATTACTGCCAAGTGTGGTCTCGTGTGACAATGGTAGAACTGCTTAGAGTTCGGTCAATATGGCCGTGGATATGATATCACCATATATGTTCGAGCAGTTGAACACTGGTTTGAGTTTGTATAACCATGTAGATTCAGCCATCAATGGGTTGAGATCAAGATCCATTGTGATCGATACAAAGCAAGAGTACTTAGCAAATGCAGCATTTAGGTAAGAACGATAGTTGAGGCAGGCTGTGCCTATGTAATTATATGCAGTTTGAAATGCATTGGAAACCAAGTGCAGTGTATCTTGATCACAAGACGTTCAGTCTTTGCGATTGGTTTCATTCAAAATACCAATCTCATAGAACTAAAAATACATACTCCAATATATAATATGATTGAAATAAAAATATCATAGAACATTTTGAATGTATACAAACACTTGTAGACAGATTACTGGATTATTCAAAATGTTGTTAAAAATTTACTGGTTAAATATATAATATAAAGCAATTGTTCATGGTATTCTGATTTAAGAGACATCTTCAAAAGCGACTCTTCTGTAAGAAATGCTTACTGGATTCGGGGTCCGCTCTGGTCACCGAACGCCTTGCCTTGTGCGGACATTCAAAATTCGTTAATTTCATAAAATTTGCAGGTCACGTGGTGTTAGCCAGTTCAAAAAATTGGACGGTATTACACGCGTGAATTTTTATTCATATTTTAATCATTTTTTTAAGAAATTAGAATTGAGTTTTTTGAAAAACTTTAATAAGGTTTTTTTTCAGAATATCATGAAATAATCACCCTCTGGAGTTTCGCGGTCTCATCGTGGGAAACGGTGTAAAAGTTGATAGCCATTATAGTTGCATTATGTTCTCAACAGATGTCACCTGATCTTCAGAAAAATCTCATTGAACAACGTGTGATAATTCATACTAATAGATGTTCCGAAATTTGTCATATATGGCTATCATATGATGGGCGATGGGGAATGTTGAAATACGTCAAGTGGCCACTTAACCTAGCCACTGACAGGTCATAAGCCCTGAAAACGCCTAGATAATCCACATTCGTTTCCAGAGTTTCTCTGTCTCTGTTGGGATAAATACAAATAGTTGTGTATGTCTAAGTAGGGATTAATGTTATCGATACGTCAAAATAAAATTATTCAGTAAAAGAAATTAATACAAATTAAATATCCTCGGTAATAATTGCAGAAAATGCAGAAGCCACTGCACCGGATAGATAAATGAGTGCATTTCCTTCCTAACAGGATTCTGTAGAACAACCTCGTGTTCAACCTTTAGTAGATACGAGTAGTAAGTAGTAAGTAAACACTGGTTACTGGTTACTGGTTACTGGTTACTGCCCGCTATTAGTGAGCTGCCATTATCTATGCAAATAAAGCCCGTTTTTCTAATTGTTTCCTATTATGGACCGTTTCCAATCTGCGGAGGGAGGAATATTCACTGCTAAGTCCGCTTATCTGATTCGATGGGACTAGATTACTCTGGAAGGTATTTGTAATGATCAAATTCAAGATTTTATATAAATTTTCTTCCCTTAATATTTGCACTAGAACTCACTTTGTAGTTTGACTTATAACTTTTTGTTTTCTACTGCTTTATTATTTTTGTCAACGGATTTATGTATTTATTTATAAACATAGATCATATTATGTAATTTAGAGTTTCCTAAATATCTCAATACAGGTATGTAACATACTTATTAGAGTAATAAATATCATATGGCGCAGTGGTACATTATACAAACGGAAAGAGAAAAATAAAAAATAAACTCCGATCAGCGCCATCGGTTTCTAAATGGGAAATCGCCCGTTCTAAGAAACTTCTCCTACGATCTATCTAGAATACGGTGATGTAATTAATTGAGTTCATGTTCATTTTACCTAGACATACTACTACTCTCCCTTATCCGCACCCAATGGTGCATAGGGTACTAAATTGGAACACCAAGTACTTGGACATTTTTACGGCATCATTAAGTCATTAATTAAAAAATACACTTGAGATAGCCAACTCGTAAAGAACTTGTTTTATTACAGTACCTATATAAATAATTAAATTATTCCGTTGCATTTAGCTTTAAGCATATTGAATAGAAGGTTTAATAACGACAGTTAAATGGGGTGAATTTCATCCCTTGGCGTAATTATTGTCCATGTGGCCACCACCCTGGAGCCACGAGTAATTTAATACTAAAGTTCATGCTACAACCTCTAACTGCGCATACTGATAAGCTAAGCCTGTGAATTATTTTTACCTGTTTCAGAAATTCCTGAGCTGCAAAACCAATTACAGTTTCTAGAAATGTGTTTGATATTTTTAGTAATCCAACTTTGCATCGTTGAATTTAAAAAAAGATATTGGTGTTAAAAATCATAATAGGTAGGTACTACTTTGTAATTAAAATCAGGTGTATTTTATCAGATTTTTGTATAAATATTTAGGTTAAATATAATTTTGAATTATCATCATCATACTATCCGCTACCTATGTGGAGGATATGGAATCCACAAACTGCCTCCAAGCCAAACGATCGGCCGCCAGTCTCGTGCATATAAGCTATAAATATAAGCTTTGATTTTAACGCTAAACCTTTGAAAAGACATGTTTTGATTACTATTATGTATTAAAAAAATAAATTATGGTGAGTATTATTTATTAAATAACTGTGTTGATAGAAAATTTTGAGCATGGTTCAAGTGGCGCGAACTTGGGCGAACTTTTAGGATCATCCCGCTATTATCGGGTTATTCCCAATTCGCGCTAAATTCGTAATCACTTTCGCACGCGGATCGTGTAACAGTTGTTAATTATCGCCAAATCAAAACATGACTGCGGGATGTTCAGAATTAAATAGAGACCAAAAGATTATGTTCTTTTTGAACAAAATGATGTCGTGCGGTGCTAATAAAAATATATTAGTGAGGTTTAGACAATTTTTAGAAAGTTGATCATCTGGTGGTTGCTCTCCCAGTAGGTACCATAACAGATTTCGAATGGCTGAATCCTTTTCTGTATTTTATTAAAAAAAAATAAAATAAGTATGGGAACATGAAATCATTCAGTAATAGAAGAAAACTGCTTTAAAGCTATTTAATTTTGAAATCATCTTATAAGTTACAAACAACTGTGAGTGAGTTGGATTCTGTTTAATAGTCTTAAGGATAACAGCTAGTTAAAGGAAATATCTTTATATTCTTATATTGTAGGTTGTAGGGATGTATTTAAAGTTTAAAACGAAATTTAAAAAAGAAACTACCATTTTTTATACGTAATTATTTACTCTGTTCAATATGAATAACGTTTTGAACGTATAGTAACATAAGAAGTAAGCTAGATGCTTTGATAATAATATATGTAAAAAGAGGAAGTATAACATATAAAGCTATTGCTTTACACTAATTACAAAGTCAACATTTAAAACATTAACAAATGATAAATGAACCAAACACTTGGGACCGATATAATGTTGCAAGTTGCAAGCCATTATTATAAATTAGACTAGTTCCAGAACAGTAGCGGGTTTAGATCTTTGTCTGATACAACAGTGGCTCTATTAACGACTAAATATATGCTTAAACTAGTTATGTTAGCTGTTTCTGTTAGCATGATACACGCGCCCGTAATTCGTGAGTTGTTTGACCCGGTAAAAAGTGTCCGATTAGCGAGTTATGTTGGCAACCCCGGAGCACTTTCCCGCCAGATTGATGGTAATTGAACTGACTCGGTGTGGCAACACTGATTTCCGGTTATGTTGGCAATATTGCGGCTTATCGGAAAGACAGTTGCCTCCGAGGCATCGATATTTACAAAATGGCGGGAAACTCGAAACATTAGCTTTCGAATCACTCATCTTAAATTTTACGACTGAAGGTTTATATTATGGTCTCAAAAAATACTCAAGTTTGATATTTTTTAAATAGTATTTGATACTTACATGAAGCAATGTGTGATATATTAAAATTAGTGCTTAGAAAATAAAAAATACTGTCAAAATTCATGCAAAGAATAAGAAAATAATTTTTAAAAGTTTTTCCATTAAAAAGGTAGGTATAGAGGATAACTGTTATATATAGTTTTTTTTATTGATATACAATCCCTATTATTCTTTGTTCAATATAATATACAATGTACATAAATAAGATTAATATAGGTAAATGTACAAAAGCTTTTTTTCCAAAAAAGATACTTAAGTTAAAAATTTACGTAAATAAAAATACACGTCAATAGAATATTCAAATTTCAATGTGAAAACGTTTTTCAAAATATATTTATTCCATCTTTTACAATATTTAATATGTTTTGACCCAAATTCAACCCTCCTCTTTCATAAACTTTTTAACAAAAACCCATAATACTATCTTGAACATCCACGAGTTATAAATACCATTTTGCAAAAACGTATTAAGTCAGAAAAGGAGAGCAGATCAAATCCTTTTTTTGCTCACAAGGCTGAGTGATTAGGTTCAAACCAATTAAAAGAATTTTACTAAGGCTAACATCTTAAACAAATCTCAGTAGTCGAGAGTAAAATGTTCTTTGAAAAATATCAATTTTATCCCTTGCCCTTTGAAAAATTATTATCTTGAAATACTGTGAAATTCACGAGCCTTATTTAAATACAAAATAAAATTTGCCTTTAGTAAATTTATTCCTCAGGAACTAAGTCTCTTTTTTGTATAACACATTTTTAAACTACCTTCTCAAGTTGACCTTATTTAAAACATTCTTAAAGTATTTAATTTTTGTATAATTACTCCAGGAGTACGGATGGTTGACAATTTAATCTTATTATCATCTGTTTATCAAAAGTTTCTGATATTTTTAGACCGTTATTTTAACTTATCCAAATTTCTTTTTGTTATTTGTTATTATCGTTATTTTTGTAGTCAACTTTTTTAAACTAGTAAAAAACCGGATCTAAAATTTAAACATTACACATAAATTTATCAATGGTGTCAAGTATATTGACGTATAAAAATATATCAAAATTTAAACCTAGTACAACGTGATTCGAAGAAGTTTTATATGAAAGGAACATAAAACAGATTGGTTGTGCACATTTTTGCTGACCAAGTTTTGGATATAAGTATCTACTGAAAATTCTATGTATGATAAAAAATATCTATGTACGACTGATTATTTGGCATTCATTTAACAAATAATCGATATTAACTGCACTTGGTATACCAATGCAGTGCCTATGCACCATTGGGTGAGGATAAAGGAAATTAATCGCAGTAGTAATGACAAGCATTGTATTTTTTTTTATAGGGAGTCTATTTCGGGCAAGTAGGGTAAGAACGGGTAGATTCTGCCAGGAGCTCAATCACAGATAACTATCGACGTAGTTAAAAACGTGCTAACCACGTGCTAACGCTAACCATTTGACCGATCACAATGAACATACCACGTTCGCGTTGCCGAGCACCATAGATGATAATAAATAATGCGGCTAAACGTCAAACGTCAAATCAAGAAAGTCAACGCGCGTGTCGGATTGTTTATTATGTCGACTGCTTTTCTCAATATTTGTCTTGCCGAACGCCGGCTTAATGCAATACGGCACTCGAGAAAGATTGAAAGAAGATATGTGCGAAGAAGATATATCTCGGGAAATGGCTCGCGACTTGATGCGCTCGTTTAATAATCCCGATCGATAACTTTTAACGCGTGTTCCATTGTGATCGCGAAAACGTTAAACATCCATGGTAAGAAATCGTTATCACGTCGCTTATTACCGCGTCGATAGTGATCTGTGATCGAGCTCCTGGTGCCAGATTTTGCCACAAAGGGGTGGGTATTTCCCGCGTAGGTGTCACTTATTGAGTACCAGCGCTTGTGCAATGCGATCCGCGGCCCAATGAAATTCCACCACCAAATAGACATCCGCGATACGAGATTCCAAGCATTTCCAGAAGTATTAGGCAATAAACGTGGTGATTTATTGAATAAAACGAGAATGGAATATACTTTTACTCCAGTCGTGTTGAACCAATATGGTATAACACATATTTTTTTCAGATAGACATAAAGTGATTTGCCTTTTGTCTGCCGTGTAGGTACGTGTTCTTATAAATTAAATAAAAATATGATTGCATTTTATCCTCCAATTAAATACGAAATTTTAAAATGAAAAAGGAAATATAAGAAAGAACTTGCCAAGAATTCATCAATAAAAGCTGCGTTAATTAAAAGTCAGAATTTAGGACAGATAACTGCAATACGACAAAATTGCATGACAAAATTGATTCGTTTTAATCCTTATAGTATGTAAAACGCATTTAAATGTTGAAAACTTCGACTTGATGTAGTTTTATGGGTTTAGATATTTAGAAAAAATATTGTAACGGGCCTTTTTAGTTCTCTTCACAAAACAGAACTATATGTACAATTGGCCGAATATCATTATAAATACTTGATTACTTTGTAAGGAGTTGTAATCCGCCCCAGACAAGTAATCGTACGAACATAAATCGCATGTCCCCTAAAACATATTCCGAGCATTCATCGCGAGTTAACAGACTGCATACATTTGTTTCCCCCACAAATTGTATTTTGGCTCCGGGACTTAACAGAAAATAAGTTATCACAAACGTGACAAATAACGAAGCATAAATAACACGCTCTTTGGTACGTAAAAACGCGGCAAAAGAAAATAAAACATGAGAAAATTACACGGAGAGAGCTTTAAAGGCAGAAGTCCATTTTGTTTGGAACGGAAATAGAACGATGCTCCGAGACAAACGTGATATGCTTTCAATTATTTTCCGAATATTTGAAATGTGTGAAAATAATGTAACGAACTGTGATAACGTGACGTTGCTCTGTCAATTAAAGGTCTTTTGATGGTATTACGCTCGATAAAAGTTGTAAAAAAGCTTTTGAGAAAAATTCAAACGTACATACGAGCTAAAAGTGCGTAAATTCAGTATTTTTATACATCTTGGCAAGAAATCCCTAATAAAGAAGAGCTGAGACCAGCTGAGATATAATTTAGAGCAGGTGTTTCTGTCTTCTGAGGTGTATATTTTACAAGAAGGTTGAGAGACTCCTAAAAAGGAACGTCTAAAACGAGATTGAAGCAATTTGCGACACAGAAATTCGTCAATACCAAGATATAAAAAAAGTAAAAGGAAAAATTACCTTTTTCTTCAAAATTGAAGGAGAAAGGCTTTAGAATTTTTTTTTGTCCTTTCTACGTAAAATTTCTTTCACATTCAAATAATCCATACTAATTGTGATAAAGGTTCTAGCGCCGTGCGAAAACCGTAAATAATGACCTCTAAAAATACAAAAATAAAGGTAGCCTATTTAACATCGCCGAAATAAGGCTTTCGAGGAAAAGCAAACAGGCGATTTTAATGAATAATGCCGATGGACTTGTGAGAAGAATATTAGAATAGCGACTATTAAGCGAATGTTGTATTAAGGGTTGCGAATAAAAAACAACCTTCAACAAAAATGTGTGTAAGAAGGAGATAGGAAATTCATTTCGTAATTAATTTGAAATATCTTTAGTGCCTTCTTGAGAATATTTTGTATCTTAGTATGAACAAGAAACATTTTGCTAATTAAAAACTGTAAACATGACACGAAAACCCGTCAATTGTATTTAACTCGTACTACAGACAATATTTAAGCCACTGAATTTGAATTAAGCACTCATTTTACAAGGTTTTTCTAGTGAGTCGGCGCATATTCATAGGCTATAAAAGGGTCGCTCTTGACTATGCTGTGTCATCAATCATTAGTAATAAATTATGGATAAAAAACATTTTTCTCGTAGTGTTCAGTTTTTATGCCTCTATATTTTTAATAACCGTTCTATATGTGAAGCTTGTAAATTCTACAAATTACGCCTAAGCCACTCAATTTACTGCCAGTTTCTGAAAAATTTTAACACGTTAATTAATATGTGATAACTTGGACTGGCGATGCGCGTAGTTAATATTTTTTGACAATAAATAACGCTTTGAAACTATGTATGAAATTGTGTAATTACTTTTCGAAAAGAAAAGAGCTTAGCAAACCTAACAATGTTTCATTGCAGTAATAAACATTTATAGGTTAAGTGGTATGGACATTAAAATGCGAACGAAAAATACATGGGATTTAGGAAAACTAATTACCATGTTTTATGGTAGTGAGGGTTTCATTGCAAGTTGCACACGCGATGTGTAATAGTAAAAAAGCTCTAAGGAATCTAATCAGGTCCAGGAAAACTGAAATGAACGTTTCATACATTTTCATTTTTCCAGTGGCACTGAGTAGAAGGTGCAGAGAGCGGTAACTAGGCCACCTATTTACAGTGAAGAATCAAGACCGTTTTATTTTAGGCTAAACGGGTCGTTGGGGGTTCGGACGCCTAACTTTATTTTAAAAAGGGTGAAAATTAGATCATAACAGGTGAGAGCTTTCAAATTTAATAGTTTTGTGTCAGTTTCTGGAATGTATAACGTCTTTTTGCCAAAAAATTTAATGTTTGGTCATGTGGAGCGAACGAGTGATGGAAGAACGGCTAAAAAAAGTTATAATTTATGTGCGCCTGGATGTAGAAGCCGAGGAAGGCCGAGAAAGACATGGCATGAGGCATGATTAAGTGGACATGTGAAAAATCGTAATAATCAGCATGTGCGCATGAGATGTATAAATGTAGAGGAAGCGAAAGAAATGTGTCAGGACAGAGTAAAGCGTTCTATCCTCTCTGCCTACCCTACGGAGAAATGGCGTAATGTTAAGTTAGTTTAGTTAGTTAATTAAAGTTAATTCGTTTTATTTAAACATTTATTCGTGTATTGGTATTGTTAAATTTCCGTTATAATGCAATTTTATGAGCATTTACAAATTACATTTTACAATGGGAATTCCAAATTGGAATATCCGGCAAATAAATAATAAAATAACGCAGGATTCAATAATAATGGAACATTCAATGCCCCGCACTGCGTAAATATTTATGAAATGTGATTGAAAAAGCTTGCAAATTTGCATTCCAAATTAGTTATAATTGTTAAAACACTTTAAACTATTCAGATTTTCGATAAATTAATCACACGACTAAAAACGTTTAAGTGAGTTATTATGTTCATTAAAATAATCTCTGTAATAAATAATATAATGAATTATAGTGAAAACGATTACCTTCCCTCGCCAGGCGGTGGGGTGGTATAGTTCTCCCCTGGTCAATATGAAGATTATAAAACGGTAATAAATAATTTCCTATAGTTAGACATTATATATTAATTATATATTCATTTATCATCGTTTGACACGTTGCGGTAAATTTTTTATGTAGAATTACTAATCGGAAAATATTAAAATAAGTATATTAGTTCTATTTTCATTATTGATGTTAATTAATCAACAGCAGTATCAACAAGAACAAGTTTTACAGCAGAAAATATATTCAAATGATCTTCCGTGAATAATGTTTTAAAATGATAAATAATTATAATATGGAGATTACATACGTCAAATATTTTGAGAAAAAACTAAATATTAAAATAAATTCCTGTTGGTTCAATTCTTAATTAAAGTTTTCAGTGCATCGTGTTATTATTTATTAGAATTATTGCGTTTATTTATTCAACTATATTTTTCGAGATATATTCTGGTTTATGAATTTGTATTTAATTTTAAATAATATTTTAAATACCTCGAAAACCTAAATTTTTCACCATTTTGTTGAAATAAATTATTGCGAGATATTTATTTTATAATTGTGATCGTTAAATAATGTCTGCATTCCACCAATTAAAATAGGCTACGGAATAAAAATATCAAACAATTTGACTACACGTATTTATATTTTTATATATAAAGCATGATACAATAGTCTATTTTATTAGGTTAGTTTGTTATTCAGGATTGTCCAATGATTTTCATTGAATTAGAATATGTTTCGCAATTTCTCGGCTTGTGTATGAACCGTAAAAAGTAATTATAAAATGAAACCACCTCCCGCTGTATTGACCACACAATACAACGTTAATTTCCCGTGTGACAATTGTTGTGCTAAACTTTTTGTTCGCTAAACCAACTTCCAGCTCGTATCATAGCAGAATATTAATACATCAGAAAGGAAAACAATGTGATATGAAAAATTCATTGATTAAATTGATTGCATTGAATGTACGCCATTTCAAGAAATAAAAAGAATAAAAAAAACCTTTTTTTTACTTTATCAATAAAAAAAATGTTAAAATATTATTGCGTATACGACAATTAAAATGTTCTTCTGTCGTAAAATTGAAGGTCTTTTTAGCAATATAGGCATAATAAAAGTAAAAGTTTGTAACACATTTTTTAATTTTTATAAACACATCTAAAATCGGGTGAAAAACTAAGAAAAAATTTTCTACGTTTTTTTGAATTTGTTTAGCTGGCTCCAACCCCGGTGTCGCACTGTCGATGGGCATAGTTTAAATATTAAACAAGAAACATCGTAGTCTAAAATGACCTAAAAATGCGACAATGCTATTGTGAGACCATCCAATATCAAATTGTTTTATAGCATGCATAATCATTATAATATTTTTACCATGAATGTAATATTTGTATGAATCTAAAAATTAGGTAATACAATCTTTAATTTTTTCATTCAATTTTAGAAACACATTAAAAATGAAAATCATAAAGTTGAATGAAACTGTAGGTGAAATGAACACATATGCTTTAAATTAGTGAAGTCATTGCAGTAGAGATAATTCCATTAACTTCAGCTTTCCGAATGCGGAGAATCCCGATAAATGTACCCAATGCTCATCTACTGATAAATAATCCTGCACTTGTAAAATGTAGATCGGAGCTTTGCAGAGCTTCGGGCTTTAATATCGGTTACGGGAGCTAAGCCCAGCATTCGGGTGCATCCAATATAATACTTCACATATTACGAACTTTATAATCAAATAATGAATAGGTATTAAAAGGAAAAAAGGTTTTTATCACATAAATTGATAAAAAATAAAGATATAACTAACTAACTAACCATCACGCCATTTCCTCGAAGGGGTAGGCAGAGAGGATAGAACGCCACACCACTCTGTCCTGGCATACTTCTCTTGCTTCCTCCACATTCATACATCTTCTCATGCACGCACGTCGATTATTCCGACTTCTTACATGCCCACTTTCAAGTACTTGTTTTACTTGATCATGCCATGTCTTTCTCGGCCTTCCTCGACTTCTACATCCAGGCACGCTCGCATCATATATTTTTTTAGCCGTTCTTTCATCATCATTCGCTCTACATGACCGAACCAACGTAAAAGACCTTTCTTAATTATCATTATGTAAAAATACGTAAAGATATCATTATGTAAAAAGTATAGAAAACTGGCCCAGTTGGTAGCATCGCGGTCTCTGAGTCCAGAGATCGTCGGTTCGAATCCCCACTTCGACACGACTCGATTCCTATTTTCAAGCACAAGCCGCTTAGGCTTTATTGAAAATAGTATTTACAAATTGAAATATGTGCAAATATCATAAGATTGCATAGATTTCTTTTTTATAATTAAAAAAACATTATAAAATTAGAACTCATCAAAAAATTATTGTAATGTCATTTGTCGTTTGATCATCCCTCGATGCAGTAGTTGCGGGTTCGATTTTCGTGGGTGTCATTATAAAATATTTCTGTAAACGTTATTTTTACATTAATATTTCATTCAATATGATACCTTGGACTGCCACTAAAGCGTAACATTAATTCTCTTGCCTTTACTTGCTGTTTTTAAAACACTTCCTTATGCACCGTTAAATGCATTTTACGACCAAATACATAAATGTAAATGGTAGTCCAGAGAGTAAATTGGTAAAAGTTGAAATAATTGATGTTTATTCGGAACATGGAAATGGATATTAGGGTGGCCAGATTGTACGAGTATGTCCATGGACGTGTTGGAGTAGATTGTTACTCGAATGGGAGCAATTATTCACTAAAATGAATCCTGGGTGTAGAACGATTTGGTTAACTAAGAGTAAAAAGGCGATTCTGTTGGGAATTTCGTGTTTTTTCAAACGGAACATTTGCCAAAACAAAAATCTGAAATGGACGACAATTAATCACGGAACAAATAAAGTGGATAATAATTTGTATCTATATGCAATAAAGTTTTATGTAAGTTTTTTTACATTTTCAATTATTTCAGGCAATCTACAAATTTATTTACGTATTTTAATTGTTTATTTGCACGAAAAATAAGTGTGTATTTATTGCATAAGGTTTTAATGATTGCTCCTCACTAGGCTGCCCCGTGCTGACGACAAATTATGTGTATAACACATTTTTTAGTATGAATAATGGGAAACGTTCTAATGATATACTTCCTCAAATAATTCAATTTAGGGGCTGATTTTAATAACTGTGCCAGAAAGCAGAAAACAAGCGCTGGAGGGATTCGATCCTAATCATTCCAATTTGGAGCCCGCGATTTTACCACTAAACCACGAGCTGGTTCCCGGTTTGATTAAATCATTATTGCGTCTCCAAATTTGGGAATAAAACATTTTTTGAATCAAAACATTCCGAAAATATAACACGGGTAAAAAAAAATTGCGAATAATTGTGAAATTACGAAATTATTGGAAATATGGAAAACTGTTAACAGGTACCGGGTTGTGGTCTAGTGGTAGATTCGAGGACTCCGGATTAGAATTTCTAGGTTCGAATTCCCACTCCAGCACAGCCTGTTTCCTGCTTTCTGCCACAGCCATTTCCGACTATTTAAAAGTAGCCCAAAATTGAAATATTTGAGTAGGTATATCATATAAGCTCAAATGTTTCTTTTTGTTTAAAAAAAAAATCTAACCCAATAAGATAAAAACAAATAACAAATGAGCTCATATCATTAGATCCCCTGATTTGATGACCCTAATGCTAGACTAAAAGTCGCATTCGACCTTCGGAATGGCGAGAATTCTATGGTACAAAATTACTCGCCATTCCGAAGTGTCGCAAGCGACTTTCAGTCCAGCGTTCAAAAAACACTTTTTAAAAATAAACAAATTTAAAATTTACAATTGTTTGTTGAGTAAGCTACAAAACACGACTACCTAAATAATTGATGACTAACTCTGAAGATTTATTTCACAATTAATTAACACGAATTACAAAGTTTTGATTTGTTGTTTCGGTGTTATAGAATCGACTTGTAAATTTATACAGTAATTAGCTTTCGAAATTTCAAAGTTTGTTCAAAAGCTCCACAAATTTTGATGTCTAATGGCTGCCCTGGAGTACAAAGGGTCCACTGGGGCGTAAAATTGATTTTGAATAAGAACATTTATATAGTATTTTAATAGTCCCACACGCGGGATATTATCATGTTATAACAGGACTCAAAATTATGGGTAAATTTATGTCTAGTACAACAACGGATACGATAAACTTTTTCAAATGATTGGTGACAAGTCCATGATATAAAAATAATATGAATAATTGAACGATAAATGCCTTTGATTATTTAAAAAAAGTTGGTAGTGGTATTTGCATGGATTTGGCGTAGAAAAAACGCCAAGTATTTTAGTGAAATTAAATTTAGTAAGTGAAATTTAAACCTAATTATAGTAAATCCTTTACTAGAAAATAATCCTTTGTTTTTCTTAAAGATTTGGGCAAACTTGTTGTTTGAATTTGTACCCGTGTCAAATTTCGTTTGCTGAAAATAATTCGTTTTATTCTGAAATCTTCAAACATATCAATTTCGATGACACCGATTATTTCAAAGTAATTTTTTTATTTTTTTTTATGTGCCTAATCAATAGACTAATAATAAAAATTTTTGTTTTTTTGGAATTTCTAAAAAAATTGCTTGTAAAAAATACGTTATTTAAAAAAAGTTGTTAAAGTTATTATTATTATACTTTATTCGTATTAGCACTAATTTAATGTATTCCTCTACAGTTCTGGCTTACAAAAAACCACAAAAAGTGTTTGCATGTCTCACTTTTTTTAAGTAAATTACTAAAAAACCGTTTGACACTCTTAATTGATAATTAAATTCGTAGGCGTATTTTAAAATTCTGAATTAAAAATAAAATTAGGAATTCTTGAAGGTGCCGTAGAAAATCTAATTGGAATCGTAAAAGGAAAGGAATTTGAGATTTTTCACCTGGAGCAAGATTAATGAATGAATAGGTTTAATTAAAATTCAGTAACGAGACCTCTCTTTCGGGGGTTGGAGGACGCAGTAGAAGGTCCATAATGAGTTCACACGTTTACGTTAAAACGTTAAAAATTCAGGCTTAGTTTCCAAACCCCGATAAGGCTTTCGCGCTCACGCATGTGGCTTTGTGCCCCTATTGTTCCGCTTCCGGTCCGCGACTACGACTGAATCGGTTAATGCCGTGACTCCACACACGAGGTATTTCAATTCGCCGTAATATATGGATCCTGGATCCTGGATCCTGGGTACTGGATACTGAATCCACCTTCATAAAGCGGGAAAAAATGTTTTGTGTTGAGTGTATTACAAAAGTCGGTTGGTTTACGCTTACCCATTCTCTAAAGGGGTGGATTATACGATTCCCCGGATTTAGCTTTTTAAATTTGTTTGTTAATCGGATTTCATGAACGGGAATCAGGGGATTTTAAAAATATGAGATTAGAATAACCTTTCCTCGAATTTTTAAAACAATCACATATTTATATGAGACGTACGCACTAAAGTTTTCATGAAAAATTATCGGAGTTTACTTGAAAATTTTATAACAGATTATTTTGTTTATGGAATTTATTTTGCACGAATGAATACAATATCAGGAAACTAAAAAATATTATGGTATTTTACAGTCATTTAATGGAATATGGATGTGCTTCATATTTAAAGTGATTCTTACAATAATGGGAGTTCTGTAAGCTCAGTTATACATTTCGTTATTTTTATTATACTGTTTAAACTAGATTGAATAAATACTTTTAGATTTGATTGCAAATAAGTGTAATATTTTTTAACACGATTACCAAAATGAGAAGAGAAGAAATGAAAAAGGATTTCTTTAGACGTTTTGGAAGAGAGTGGTAACTATTGGTTTATTAAAATGTACTCCTCTAAGGGGTAGGTAAGTAGGTATACCCAAAAAAAGACGTAATTGTGTCGCTTAGGGACTCATTTTAATCCTTTATCCAGTGTTTTGGATTAAAGGGACTAATTTTATACAAAGCTTGCGTGAAATAATATGTTAATTTATATCAAGGACAGGTTGTATAGGAGGCGGAGATGATAACTTTGTTCAAACATCCCCTAACTTATGGTTTAATAAGGGATGCGAGGGACTCTTTACATAATATTATTGGGAGTTAAGAATAACAGGGAGATCAAGTCAACATTTGAACGCAGTTGGTCTTAAAACATTAATATAATAACATGAATGTTTAAGGTAACTTTAGGAAGAATATACTCGTATCACTCCTGAAATTGGTTAGTAAAAGGAAAGTTACAGATACAGTTGTTCATTTCAATTTGTAGAAATTTGTAATATGCTCATTATAAAAAAGCAGAAATGATCCAATAAACGTGACTTTGTTCTCCTCTGTAATTGGGCCTCTTGGCCTGTTGAGGTGGATAAATAAATAAAATAAACATCGTCCAAAAATGCAATGCTATAATTTTTGACAATCGTTTTATACAATTTTTATTTATTTGTTATAAAGTAAAAAACTATTCTTGTACTCTTGATAAAGAGACAGGTGTTGCCTCAAAACCAGTCGGGAGTTACATTAATAGTAAAAAAGTAGTTAAAAACAAAGTTTTTTCATTTAAATAGTTTATAACTAAATTTGTATTCACTCGCCAAAGTACATAATAAACGTTAAGTCTTAAGAGTATTTAACGACAGTAAGTGAAATAATAGGAGGATTGGTTAGACGTTTTATACGAATATCGTAATTTTACAATAGCTAGGTTGAGCTAAGCGATTGTAAACATATGCCGTTCATGCTAATAAAAGTGTCTAGACTTCAGAGAGTAACATCGCGGAGATGTAAAATATACACAAGAGACTGTCTAAAGCCTAAATAGACACTTCCAAAATACTTCGTAACATTTAATAAAGACGTTATTCTCGGTAGGTATACTGAATGAGAAAATATAAGAAGTGGTCTCAACTGAATTTAAATCATAAAAATGATATTATCTGAGGATACATACACATAAATGTAATGTAATGAAGGAGCGCTAAAAAAATACAAATTCTGCAAAACAAAGAAGAACAAACATTAAAAAAATGATTAAACCCTTGAATATTATGTAAGTAGACCAAAGAATTAAATATAATGTTGCTAATGAAATTAACAAAATTGTTAAAGGGATATTTCCAAGATATTTGCAAAACAAATAAAAAAACAATGACTTTTTTCATAAATATGCAAAAAGATGTTCAAAAAATATAAGATTAGAAAAGAAAAGAAAAACTGTCACAGAATTGTCTCATGTATAAGGTCATCAAAATGTATGAGGAGATGACATTTTAATTAAAAAATGAACAAAACTTAAAGTTATTTAGGGCTAATGCCTGCTGTATACGGGACAGTTTCTTGTTCAGAAAACTACACAGTTTCTTGTTCAGAAAACTGTGCAGTCTGTCAAAAGACACGCTAAATATGTGTATTTTTGAAACGCGATTGTAAGTTATTATCGTATGTTTGCTCTCAGGAAATTGTATATTTAGCTAATAATGTAAATATGTTATTGGTTTTTTTTACGTATTTAAAAAAGCATACAATAAACCAATGTCTACTTAAACGTTTACATAAAAAACATTAACTGTCATGTCAGCTTAAATCTGACATAAGCACGCAGTTTTTTAAACAGTTTTCGTTGTATACGGGACCGTTTTCAGACTGCATAGAAAACTGCGCAGAAAACTGTCCCGTATTTAACGGGCTTTAGTGTAAAAAATTATATATGTGAGAAATATTAGTGTAGATATTATATAATGGCTAAATTGAATTAATAATAATGATAGGATAAGAATAGTTAGGAAAAAATAAATTAAGTGTAACGTAAAATATATTAGTCTATGTAAAAAAATATATAAACTTAATAAATATAATCATTTAAAAAAAAAAAAATGCGATTAATTATGCTGACGTATTGTATACTAAAAATTTAAAAGTATTTTTGCGTATATTTTGAAGGGTTTGGACTTTTTTTACTGTAGGTGCTATTAATGACACGTGAATATAAAATCAATTTGATAAAAATAAAAGAGACATCAAAAACACTTGTTGATGTGTATCTGTGAAAAAAAGTATTGCCCAAATACGAATAAATATTAATTTATACACTATTCGTCTGAGATACTAAGTACTCTAAAAAAAATTACGCTGTTTTCCCCGTGCCTTCATATTATTGACCAGTCAGTATACTCGTACTAGACAAGCTGTTTCGTGGATACACAGTACACATAGTACCGAATGGAAGGTACTAACAACATACAGCCTTATAGCGAGTAATAGGCAGAGGCAGTTGAAGAGTATAATGGTCGATAGTGAGGACTGGACCCCAGACCACCTATGAGCAACTTTCCCTTGCTCCCACTAGGCGAGATGAATATTGCGCTCTCTAACTTTCTAAGGCGAGGAGAGGTTGTGAGACGCCCAGTATCGGAACACGATACGCGTTATCTATAAACAATGATACAATAATAATAACAAATAGATAATTTAGTCCGGTTAGTGCCAAACTGATTTTCTTAAAACGTAGTTTTATTTGGCATCAAATAATCTGTGTTTAATCATGTATAAATACCTATTTTCACAATAAAATATGAGCTTAGTGCTCAATTTGTTAACTAACTAGCCATCACGCCATTTTCCCGAAGGGGTAGGCAGAGAGGATAGAACGCCACACCACTCTGTCCTGGCACAATTATCTTGCTTCCTCCACATTCATACATCTTCTCATGTACGCACGTCGATTATTCCGACTTCTTACATGCCCACTTTCAAGCACTTGTTTTACTTGATCTAAGCATTTGTTCTAAGCATCAAACTTCAAAATGGCATTATCTCAGAACTATGAAAATGCAAGCTACCAAATTTACAAGACGATTTGTTAATTACCGTTTTTGTTAAAAATTCATAATGACTTGAAATTTATAACATCAAAATTGTGCAACATTTTGATAATCACCCCAAGGCACTGTATAGAGATTGGTTCGATTTCCAGTCAGAACACAAAAATAAAAAGCGACTGCTTAATAAATAAATACATTCACGAATCAAAATAATTTAAAAAATAAAAAAATACGATAAATTAATTGTATTCCTTAGTAGAGAGAGAGCTGGATTATAGTTTGTTTTGTAGCTACAAAGCGCACGATTGTTGGAATTATGGATCTCTCTCTACAGAGTGTTTAAGCTTATAAGATGATCATCTTGTATTGTTATTTTAAGATTTTTAATTGTATTACAACATAGACGCAACCTTATAAACTTGAACACTGTTTTAATAACAAGTAAATTAAATACGACGGTTAAAAGAATTTTTCTAAGCACTGATAATTTACTTTTTTCTCTGATGACAAAATTATTAATAAAAAGAGTTTGATGTTAATTTATTATCAGATTCATTTTGAAAAGTGGAAGTTTAATTATTACACAAAATTTGGTTTTGCATTTATTTTTATGATTTATTTTATAGATAGATTAAAATTTGGTTTGATTTAATTTTGCATTCAATTTTAGACCCTATATAAAAATTCGTGAAAAAAGTTTTCACTTGGGTATGTATCGCATAGAAAAAAAATAAACTATAAGTGCGTAGATTTTTTTGAAGATAAATAAATTATAATGTTGTAAAAAAAACTTTTTATTTATTTGAAAGAAATTGAATTCGCTTAGAATTTTTCACATAATCCGTACTTGTCGTTTTCGTTTTGAATGTTTGATAAAAATGAAAAAGCCTCATGCGACGGATATTTACATAATATTGAATAAAGCGTATAATTACTTCAAGTAAACAGTAAATTAATCGATTCATATTTCAATAACCAGGACTAATCAATAATAGTATGTTTTCATCAGTTGTTTTACTTTAAAAAGCTTTCTTTGCTGCAATTACTATGTAGATTAATATCGATTAATTACAAATTATTTGTTATAAACATACCTCACGTACTATAAAATAAAAGCGGTATAATATTGTACAATTTCCAATAATTTAACACATCTTTGCATGTGTGTAGTATTTTAAAATATCGAGTTTTGTGTTTATACTTACGTAGCAGCATAATAAAACATTAAATCATAATTGTAATAAATTAATAAAATATATCCCAAAACAGTTTTAGAGCACAAAATTTAAACAGCAGCACAAAAACTTGAAACGAACTTAAAATATTTTTGAAAACTTGCACACGCAAAAGATCGTCGGAGAATATGATACTGATATGGAACGACGATATATACGCGCTCTCGCCTCCGCGTCTGAAACGCTACTGAGGATGTCGGATTTGACGACCTAAGCGCAGGCTATTGTAGAGAGAGAAATAGAACCTTCGATATAATAGGTGGCTACCCGTAGCAAACTTATAGGGTAGGTCCATAGAATACAGAATACTCTCTATAAAATTACCAGGCATCTGTAGGTAAACATTTTTGCAGTGCATATTTGAGTTTCGCAGCTTTAAATGACTCACGGAATGAGTTTAAAAGCTCCGATCCGTTTGGTAACGAGAAAGAATTTAATTTCAAAAGCTTTTAAAGCTCACGCACCAGTTAAAAATTAATTAATTCGCTTACCGTTGCTACTCAAAAGGTGATTTTTATTTTTGGGGATTTTTTAAAAGTAAAAATACAGTAAAATAGTAGGTAGATATAATATGATAATAAGCACGACCGTGTCGTCTTAAGTTGTAAATTATTAATGCTTTTTAGTTTGTTGAATATGTATTATTACAATTATTATTTTTCTTAAACTATTTACATGAATTCAATGCTTGTGGCACTCATTTTATAGTTTTACGAAATGTGAGCTGAAATTTCAACAAATAAAAACAACTTTTAGCAGAGAGTAGTTGTAAATATTAGTGTTTTTTTTGTTTATTGATTTTATTATGTATGAACTAGTTATTGCAATTGCTAAATATTATTTAAAATACGATTATTGTTATTTTTTACGAGAGAAAATATATTTAAATCAATATTAAATTAGGAACTCTATAACATATCATTTGTACTGACTGCTTTTTTTACTAGAAAGCGATTTAAATTATTATAATTTGCACAATAATATTTTGATTACCAACATCTTTAGATCTTGATGTTTATAAGTAAAAAGGATCATTATGTTCATTGTAGGTATTTTTATTATTAAACCCGGGTTATATTATTTTGTTTTTCTATACCGCAAACGAAATAAAATGGCGGAATTCATATTAGATAAATTCCCAAGATGCCAAATTATATTATTTTCAACAGAAGACCCAGGAAAAGGATATTTCATATACTTACTATATTATTGGCGTAGTCCTTTGAAGGGGCTAGGAACGAATTCTAAATTATTCCGCCGAATAAAACCAATTGGAATAACAGAATCCTTTTAACCGTAATTAAATAGATTTAAAAAATTGATTGGGAAATCCGGAAACCTTTTTTAAAATTGAAGTCCAGCTACAAGTTAAGAAGAATCACAATTAAATGAAGGGTTGGAAATGGCTATTGATAGCTGAAATATATAATATGGATTGTGCCGATAAATTTGAAGGAGCTGGCACCCGAAAATTGAAAATGCCGAGGCACTTAACATCCGTTACTCCGTTCCCTCCCCCTCCCCCTCCCCCACCCCCCGGGAGGTGTGTGGGAGGTATCTAACCCATTTCATTAACGACGTTTATCGCTATACAACTAACGAATAAGGCACAGAACGGAAGATACTAACTTGTACCAACACATAGAGGATAGAGGGTGTTTTATGACGAGTATAAATTATTTTAACTTTATTCCGAGGACATTAATTTGTCGAATAAAAGCGGTTTTAGACTTTCTCACGTGAATACCCCTGAAGTCCTGAAATGTAAATCAAATTAACTATTAATTTGGATTTCTTACCAAGAAAGTACATAAAGAGATGTTATTTCTATCTTTTATTTGAAAGTAAATTATTTAAGACGGAAAAGTACGTAATTTTCAAATTCTCATTTATTTAGCATTATTATCATTATTAATTATTATTTAGTATAATTTATAAAGCGCCATTTCCCCACGAATACTTATAGCCCAGGGGTGTTCTGTACAGTGGATGTGAGCATTCTAATACAAAATATTATTGTATAATATAACTTAAGAAAGGTCTTTTACGTTGGTTCGGTCATGTAGAGTGAATGGGTGATGAAAGAACGGCTAAAAAAATATAAGATGCGTCTGTTCCTGGATGTGGAAGTCGAGGAAGGTCGAGAAAGACATGGCATGATCAAGTAAAACAAGTGCTTGAAAGTGGGCATGTAAGAAGTCGGAATAATCGACGTGCGAGCATGAGAAGATGTATGAATGTGGAGGAAGCAAGAGAAGTATGCCAGGACAGAGTGGTGTGGCATTCTATCCTCTCTGCCTACCCCTTCGGGGATATGGTGTGATGGTTAGTTAGTTAGTTAGTTAGTCTGTATAACTTACACGTTGACATTAATATTTTTTTGTAATTGTTTTGAAGACTTGTAAAAAAGTTTGATGCGAAAATACCTTGATATAGTATTAGACTTAAATTATAAATTTGATTAATTTAGTGTATTAATGTAGGTACATTTGACACAAGTAGAATATATGTAAAATAAACGGCAACAAATGTTTGATCAAATTGTAAACATTTTATTGTGAACTATAACGATTAATAAAACATACTGAGACATGACATGTTTAGTGTTTGAAGGGTTTATACCGGATTTACGCTATATTGAGTGTGTTCTAATTTTAACAATAGGTACTTACAAACATATTGATTGTTGGTTCGAATGGTGAAATTAATTGTGTGATTCCGCTAAACTTGAATATACAAACACAATGTGTACCTATTTAGTAAATGGCGATAGCTTGAAACAGGTGGAAGAATTTGTATATCTGGGAAGCATGTTTACAAGTGATGGAAATATGGACAAGGACATTGAAGGGAGGGTTAGTGTCGGTAACAGAATTAATGGTGCCTTAAAGTCGGTAGTATCTAATAAGTGCTTATCAAAAGAGGCTAAATTGGCAGTGCATAATGGAGTTCTGGTACCAACCCTTATGTATGGAACGAAGCATGGAGTTGGGAAATTATGGATGAAAGTAGATTGAATGCAGTTGAAATGCGATCTCTCAGGCGAACGTGTGGTAAAGCTATGTATGATAGGTGCATGAATGTTGAAATTAGAGCAGAATGCAAGGCTGAGATAAGCATTATCGACAAAATTAAGAAAGGTCTTTTACGTTGGTTCGGTCATGTAGAGCGAATGGATGATGAAAGAACGGCTAAAAAAATATATGATGCGACTGTGCCTGGACGTAGAAGTCGAGGAAGGCCGAGAAAGACATGGCATGATCAAGTAAAACAAGTGCTTGAAAGTGGGCATGTAAGAAGTCGGAATAATCGACGTGCGTGCATGAGAAGATGTATGAATGTGGAGGAAGCAAGAGAAGTATGCCAGGACAGAGTGGTGTGGCGTTCTATTTTCTCTGCCAACCCCTTTGGGGAAATGGCGTGATGGTCAGTTAGTTAGTTAGTTAGTTATGTGTACCTACATGATTTTACTTAAATTTGGTTATGTTGATAAAACGCTGTTCTATTATTTTGAAACCCAATTGTATATCCATATACCATGTACTAAATATGACTATATTGACTACATTAATCAGTAAACTATCAGACAAAAAATATTTGTTGATTTTTTAATAATTTTACCAATTTTTATTTTTAAAAAAATAATATTCTGGTATTTTACTGGAATACTTAATAATAGTCCTAAATAATAGTTTCGGGAAAGAGAGGAGAGTAGGAAGTAACTTATAGTTTTTTGATTTATATTAACTGGTCAAAATAAATAAAAGTGGAAGTGTACCAAGTATTTTTTATTTAACTTTAATTAGTTATATATATTCAAAATTTAGTAACTTATAGGTTGTGGAGTGGGACTAAACCTAGGAATTTTAATCTGCAATCAATGACTTTAATCACTTGACCACAACGCAATAAATATATTATTATAAGTCGTGACTATTTTAAGTAAATTTGTTATTCTGTAACCGAAGACAAATTGTAGGATTACAGTTTTTAAAAAGTATAAATTGGCTTAGTGCCCCAAACACAACTTCTGAAACTATTTCAAAATGAGATTATTTCATGGTTAGCTTCTGAATTTGAGTCAAGCGCTCGGGGCCAATCAAATTTGAATAAATCACGATTTCAGGATTACAGATGACGGGTTGGTCCTACGTCAGAGGACTTACGACCGCTCTGCATCTGTTAACCACACTCTACCCTTGTCATGGATAGCTTTCTGGGCTGAGGCTCTATACTATATTACTATATTTCAGATGTATATTGTAAGTACACATTTACATAAATTAAAAAATTATAAATCAGTCTACACTGAAAGGAAAATATTGGAGTTTACCAAGAAGCTAAGCTATCAGAAGTAAGATTTTAAGAGAAGTCAGAAATCGTACATTTATCTTTTTTTATTTTTTATTTTTATTTATTTGTATAGACATACATAACATTAAACATTTATTTAGTACTTTAACTGTCTAACTAGGGTTGATACCCCGTTCTAAGACAGCCAAATATATGACTTTTTAGTTATAAATACATTTTCATGTTACAAGTTACAAATACAACATTTTTGGAAAACACTTGGTAAAAACATATTCGAATACATAGTAAATAATAATTAAGAGAAAAAAAAATTTTGAAAAGTTTTAAGTAAAAATGTTCAGGACATTGTAAAAATGATATCTTAAAACATACGGTTCTAAAATATCAATTTTTTAAATTTTACATAAAAAAAAAACATCCAGGTACAGTGACTGTACCTGGATGTAGAAATCGAGGAAGCCGAGAAAGACATGGCATGAACAAGTAAAACAAGTGCTTGAAAGTGGGCATGTAAGAAGTCGGAATAATCGACGTGCGTGCATGAGGAGATGTATGAATGTGGAGGAAGCAAGAGAAGTGTGCCCAGGACAGAGTGGTGTGGCGTTCTATCCTCTCTGCCTACCCCTTCAGGGAAATGGCGTGATGGTTAGTTAGTTAGTTAGTTAAAAAAAACAAAGATATTAAGAAAAAAAACACAGGTAATAAATACAGTAATGAGGATCTCAAAAATCTATTTATATAATAACACATTTGTTGGGTATATTAAATTTATTTAATGATTACGGGGCTGTTTTGCCCCTTCAGGACATTTTTGACACATTTTGAAAATGCCCTGACAAGACGAATCAGCTAGTAAAAGTAAATAGATAGAAATTGGATGTTCTGGACTAATGGATTGGTTAGCTCGTAGTACAGGAGTGTATATCTACAGAAAGATACTCGTTCTTAGTTTGTACCGTGCAACAGTTGAAATAAAGTTCAGTTGTGATGGTTATCTGATTCTGTAAGGGTTCTAGTTTCATGGCGGAGAAACAGTAAGTTTTAAAACATAATTCCGCAGAAAAATGTTTGTAAAAATACTTGGAAATAACGTAAAAATACGGATAACCTTTATAGGATATTTATATTTCATTTATTCATATTCTCTTCCTGTAATAATAAATGGACACAAACTGTTGGAAGCAACTAGAAGAAATTTGAGGACTATTGCATATAAATTTCAGTTGTGTTTTCGCATCTTAAAACTTTTTTTGTTGCTCTTTTTAAAAGGAATAGTTACGAGTGTAGAGTACCTAATCCTCGTTCTTCATTAATAATTGTATTACATATTTGTTCAAATCTATTCTTAATTAAAGAAATTCTTATTAGAAAAGTTCATTTGCGTATTGAATCTATGCACATTTCACTATTTTAAACGATTTAATTTTTGTATAAGGGGGGTAGACATCATCGTCCCTGCGCTCAGTAAGCTGCAGACACAGAATCTATCTCCCTACAATCCGTTATATTCCGTTTAAGTCATGACTCTATCATTATTAATCTATGTATGTATTTTAACTGTGAATTTTTTTTTGCGATCTTGAGGCGATTTTTTCGCAAAAATAGTGCTTTATAAATTATCCATAAATAAATATTATTTATAACAACAACATTTTGAATGAATACAAATACTGTACGACAAATCTACTGGATTATACCCCATGCTGGGCTGACTATCAGATATTAGTGATATCTCAACAACGAGACAGAGAAACTCTGTGAAAACGAATGTGGGTTATCTAGGCGTTTACTGGGCTTATGACCTGTCATTGGCTGGGTAAAGTGGCCACTTGATGTATTACTTAACCCGCCCAATGGGACAGGCCATACAGCACTTGGTTAAACGCCTAGATATCCCACATTCGTTTCCAGAGTTTCTATGTCTCTGTTGAGATTTCAAAAATATTATTTAGATACTCAATTCTAAATTCACGCGGGGCAGCTAACTGATGATTTACGACCATTCTAGTAGTCATTTAAAATTTGGTCAACAATCCATATTGTCTCGGCAATCGAACTCAGGGTAAATTGAGTTTCCATCCCCAAGTAGTCGGTTTCTCGGACCAAGTCCGTGGGCCATTTCCCAGACCGCATCCCTCTAAAGGGGTGAACTTGGGGGTGGAGCGACCTTTCATGAGTGGTTTTGTCCGCATTAGAAATTATGAATGTTAGATATTTCCAGGGATTGCTATTAAATTATAACGGTGGTGGATTATTTTATAATTTTCCTTTCAGAGACTCCGGTAACAGCGCAGTAATAGAGGGACATATGCGGAGTCATTAATTTATGTTTGTAATAAATATACCCCATAGAGCTATAACTACGAAGGGATTGAAAGGCAGTTGAAAGCTATACACCCTTCTCATAAAATTTAATAATGCTATTAAATTCAATATGGTAAAATAAAAAAAGCAATCACGTTCAACTAGGAAATTATATCTTATTAACTTATAAATATCTATTTTAGACTGTGGTAAAATAATATGGTACGTAGGTAGTTAGTACCTGTATTATTCGAATTTTATAGTTCTTTATTACTATTTTGAAAGCTTAAAAAGCTTTTCTCATAATCCACGATGCTGAGTTGTCAAAGTGAATTGATGAATTAACTGGCCTCTCTCTCGTGCAGGATGCAAGGTTGTAGGTTATGAATGTGATCCGCACATGAATTACCAAAAGCAAGGAATCCTGCCTGAATTTTGTTGACAGTTCGTCGGCAGTTTGCGTCAGAGCTGCGAGACGTGGGACTTGACTTGGCGAGGGGTGCACGGAGAGACTAAACTACAGCATGAGGTTCGAAGAGGTATCGTTGAAGCGACTAGTATGCGTTTGTGGTATAACATCTAAGCAATGGATGTGATGATTAGATGATGAGTAGTTCATAGCTGAAATTTATAATTGTGATTAGTAGCAGAGACAGCTCATTCAGAGATATCTTTTTTAGCAGCGTAAGTGAGGTCAGAGTCGGGAAGTTCAGTTAGATGGCGGCCGATAATCTTGACTGGAGGCAGTTGGGGAATTCCATATATTATGGTATGATGATGATGAGGATGATCACTTATTTGTAATTGTTGATTAGTACCTAACACTCATTCAGAAAATCTTCTTTTTAACTTTAAGGACTAATACAATTAGATGTACAATAATCTTGACAGAATATGCAGAAATATTATTTGAAGGTATACCATACACATAACTCTTGTAAAGGTTTTCCGTTTACAAACAGCATAACAAGAATGTTACATATTTGTATCAAGTGGTGTATTGTATTTTATACTTGTTGAATACAAACAGATTCGCGGAAGAGTTTATTAGCAATTTTCTTAACATGCCTAACTAACTACCCAACACGCCATTTCCTCGAAGGGGTAGGCAGAGAGGATAGAACGCCACACCACTCCGTCCTGGCATACTTCTCTTGCTTCCTCCCACATTCATACATCTTCTCATGCACGCACGTCGATTCTTCGACTTCTTACATGCCACTTTCAAGCACTTGTTTTACTTGATCATGCCATGTCTTTCTCGGCCTCCCTCGACTTCTACATCCAAGCACAATCGCATCATATATTTTTTTAGCCGTTCTTTCATCATCTATTCGCTCTATGTACATGACCGAACCATCGTAAAAGACCTTTCTTAATTTTGGACTTCCGCCTCGGACAGGCTAAACATGCCAAGCGGATGAATTGCATTAACTTTGATACTAACTTAACTTGTTTATGACTTATAAATCCACTTAATTACATTTATCATCTCTACAGGGATGAAGGCCTAAAAACGGGAGAACGTCATCACAAGGCTTGAGAAAAATTATCAGTGTTGATTTATGTGATATCACCGTGAATCGATCTCGGAACTTCCGTGTTGTGAGTCCAACATCATAGCCATCACACCATTGACATTGATTGATAATTTAATTATAGCATATTAAAAAATCACACGTGAAATATATTATGTAATTTGTAATGGAATGAAGCTTCACTTTTGGTTTCGCACCTATTACGTGTGTCAAAGGGAAATGTTAACATTAGAGAATTGTCGCTTCGGGGAACCCAAAACATCCCTTGCGATCGCTTATAATTGGCGGTCCACCCTTACTATATAAGGCACAAGGTTCCCTACAAGGTAAATCCATTAGTTGGTAGTCGGCACCTCAGCCAACAGGAAATAGAGACAGGATTTGCCGGAACAACTATGTTGCTATAATGACGCCATCTTCAGACTTGTTAACTTCAACACATAATATGATTATTATTACTAACGCTTTATTCACTATTCTCAAAGGAACTTTTTACCATAGATCTTAAAGGGTTAGCATGTTTTTTTTTAGGGAAGACATTAGAGTATAATATTAATAACTGTTTTGTCAAATTGTAACAAACTAACGAACTAACTAACCATCACGCCATTTCCCCGTAGGGGTAGGCATAGAGGATAGAACGTTACACCACTCTGTCCTGACATACTTTCTTTGCTTCCTCTTCATTCATACATCTTCTCATGCACATACGCCGATTATTCCGACTTTTCACATGTCCACTTTCAAGTACTTGCCGTACTTGGTCATGCCATGTCTTTTTCGGCCTTCCTCGGCTTCTACATCCAGGCACACTTGCATTTAAACTTCTTTTAGCCGTTTTTTCATCAATCATTCGCTCCAGATGACCATTGTAAATGTGTATAATTTTAAATTAGGTAAATTCTATGCATCTACCTACGGTATGATATATTTTTTGATATTACAACAGGCCCAACAACCGAATGACTATTTAATACGAAATAATTACTCAGACTCTTTTTACATACTCTTCTTCGAATAAAAAAGCTTGCGATTAAATAATTAAAAACTCCAGTAAATTCGCTGTTGTGTCCTTTGAAAGGTTAATTGTTAATTTAGTCAACTAATTTCATGAATATTCACTAAATTAATTCACCAAATACTGTATTATTGTCTAAATTCTAAATAAATGCCTCACCCGCAGACTCCAGAATTAGCCACGAAGGGACCGGATTAGCAAAAAACTTGGCGCCGAAGGACCGATATAATATTACACATTCCTAAAATATCACTGAGGTCCTATTTCTAGCACTTGACCTTATCTTAGTTCGCCTACTGAGAACATAAACCCGTCACTTGGGGAATTCGATGCACTTTGGAAAACATTTTTGGGAGATTTAGGCTTCTAACAGCGATATTTGAAACGGCTGCATTAATTTTTCTTCAAAAACTAAAAAAACACTTTGGTCTACCGACTTGCTAGTTAAACATTACTTTCGATAGATAACATAAATATATAAAACATTTTTAGTAAAAGCTTTTTCTGAAATTTTTTAAATGCACGTATTGTGTACATAGATAGATCTGCAGTTTAATTGATAACCTGAATATTAAAAAAATATGATGTATTTTACTATAATTAAGTGATTCTATACATGTAAGTATGTAAAATGTTCAGTTTTTTAATTAAATAGAAATCTTACAGTGGTGTTTAAAAAGTAACATATTTTTTTGTTGAAAGTTGTTATATCTACGGTGAAAATATAATGGTTTTAGATTACTTAAAAACGCTTTTAAGCAGTTTAATCAAGTTAGGAACTATTTGTGATATTGCCTACAATTTCTTAAATGTGGATTTTAATTCAATTTTAGTCATAATGTTATTTTGCAATATAGAAATGACAATGGATGTAGAAGTTGAGGAAGGCCGAAAAAGACATGGTATGATCAAGTTAAACAAATGCTTGAAAGTGGGCATGTAAGATGTCGGAATAATCGACGTGCGTGCATGAGAAGAAGATGTATGAATGTAGAGGAAGCAAAGGAAGTATGCCAGGACAGAGTGGTGTGGCGTTCTATCATCTGTGCCTACCCCTTCGGGGAAATGGCGTGATGGTTAGTTAGTTAGAAATGACACGTTTTTAAGGGACAATTCTAAAATACATAAAGCATATTTCACAAAAATACAAGCTTTGTTAATAAATAGGAAAATATTTAATATAATTATTGGTGCTAAAAATATGTTGTAAATGTAATACCTATTATGAGTAGTAAAAAAAAGAGTAATTTGTATACCAGCGTTCAGAATAGTTCATAATATGTACCTTTTTAGTTTTTAGTAGGTAAAGTACAAAAATACTCTGACTGACTATCGTACAAACCACTTCCCTTTAAGGGCAAGAAATTCCTCAGTACTTATCTTAATACATTCGTGTTCCTACTTATCTCTGTACCGGGATACAAGCGAGGGCAAGAAGGAGGAAGGACACACAGCGGGCACAATTACAGAATTACACACTATCAGGTCATAATTCAGGGCTGACGGACTAACGCCTCACCATTAACTACTTAACTAATGCTCTAATCACTAGTCAATGGAACGAACTACACAACTATATAGAAACCAACAGAATATAAGTTGGTGGCACGCTAAACCTAGTGACATTCTACAAGTTTAAATAACATAGTATAATCGTGGTAACGCATATGGCTACCGTGCATGAGAATAAAATGATGAAGATACACTGCACATGGTGTAGCATTGCAGTGCCCTATGCACCATTGGATGCGGATAAGGAAACTTAGTAGTAGTATTGACGCTATACAAAGGAGACCCAAATTTTCAATCTAGGAGACTAGATAGATTTTTTTTTTGCTTTAAAACTGTAATATGAAGAAACTTAGTTATAATAATTCACTTTACAGCTAACTAATTAACATAAAATAGAGAGGTTATAAAGAGGCTAAATTGGCAGTGCATAATGGAGTTCTGGTACCAACACTTATGTATGGGAGCGAAGTATGGAGTTGGGAAATTATGGATGAAAGTAGATTGAATGCAGTTGAAATGCGATCTCTCAGGCGAATGTGTGGTAAAGCTATGTATGATAGGTGCACTAATGTTGAAATTAGAGCAGAATGCAAGGCTGAGATAAGCATTATCGACAAAATTAAGAAAGGGCTTTTACGTCTGGTTCGGTGAATGGATGATGAAAGAACGGCTAAAAAAACATATGATGCGACTGTGCCTGGATGTAGAAGCCGAGGAAGGCCGAGAAAGACATGGCATCAAGTAAAACTAGTGCTTGAAAGTGGGCATGTAAGAAGTCGGAATAATCGACGTGCGTGCATGAGAAGATGTATGAATGTGGAGGAAGCAAGAGAAGTATGCCAGGACAGAGTGGTGTGGCGTTCTATCCTCTCTGCCTACCCTTCGGGGAAATGGCGTGATGGTTAGTTAAGAAAGGTTATCATTTCCGTTTTCCATAAATAGTTATTCCGTCAAATTATTGTCAGTTGCATGAAATATGCTATTGTTTAAAGAAAAATACGAAGCTATTGTTTAAAGATTCACGACACGAAAAGAGTTTTGTAATTCAAGCTTAAGATACAGTTCCGCTCAGCTCCGATCGTAGCTTTGTGGAATATTTATTCGATTCCACAACCATTTGCCCCTAATGCACTTGAGTAACACAGCATTTTACATACAAAGTGTATTTCTTCCAAATAACTTATGGAAAGAATTCTATGACTGTTGAGATACTGACATGGGTATATTTAAAAAATCGGGTTGGTTTTGATTTTTTTAGTAGTAAAATAAATCTTTGCAATCTTATGATATTAGCAAATATTTCAATTTGAAAACATGTAACTATTTTCAATGAAACCTAAGCGGCTTGTGATTAAAAATAGATATCAAGTCGTGGCGGGATTCGAACCAGGGATCTCTACACTCAGGGGCGGCTATCTTATAAATATTATGTAGGTATGATAATTCAAAAAATATATTTAGTAGACTACATAAATATGATGTACAACAAATCAAATGTAGGAAATATTTAGGGAAGTTCCTATCTTACATTTCTTTTTCACATTTTAATAAAATATTGTGATAACCTAAACCCTTGAAAACGTGAAATTTGAATACTTTGTATATTTTCTATTCACTATTTCAATACTCCTTAGTTCCCGCTATATTGCAGAATGGAGAATAGAGAACTGTGTAAATGGAATTCCATTCTACACGACACGTGGTTGGAGGGGTTAAACGAGTCGGTGGGCTAAACGCTCTAGGAAATGTAGGGGAGGATGGGCCAAGTTGACACATCGGGTCCACAACGTGGGATAACATGCAACACCATGCAGGTAGAAAGTAGAATACGTCACCTTTCAACACTTTACCTTTTACACTTTTTTAAGATTGTTTGGATTTTCATACCCCTAAATATACAAACGGGATCTCATTCTTAAGGGTGATACGTGGATGGCGGGGTTCAACTCACAAAAGGTAGATATAGATGACATGACGGGGCAAGTTGACACATCGGGTTCACAACGTGGGGAAACAGTGCGCAGTCAGGTAGAATGTGTCACCTGTCACCAGTCGGTCGAGAACCAATGGACCCTATCCAAAGCCAATGACACGCTACGGTTTAGTGATGCTTTTAAATCAGCAAGTGATATTCTGATATTCTTTTATTCAAAATAATTTTCCGACAATAACCCGTATATCTATTTTTGCTTTTATATTTTATTCGTTAAATTTATGTCGATCGAAATAAGAGTGCCTGGATGTAGAAGTCCAGGAAGGCCGAGAAAGACATGGCATGATCAAGTAAAACAAGTGCTTGAAAGTGGGCATGTAAGAAGTCGGAATAATCGACGTGCGTGCATGAGGAGATGTATTAATATGGAGGAAGCAAGAGAAGTGTGCCAGGACAGAGTGGTGTGGCGTTCTATCCTCTCTGCCTACCCCTTCGGGGAAATGGCGTGATGGTTAGTTGGTTAGTTAGTTAATTATTAGAACTATTATTCAAGAGTGAAAATAATCTATAATTTAGATAGCCAAGACTTGAATAAATTTAAAAGGGAACAAATCAAAGTGTTTTAATTGTACAGGAGCATCTATGGGATCTTTCTATCATTGAAAACTTTGTACCGGATGTTTACAAAACATAAATCATAATAAAACTTATAATAATAACTCGACTGTGATTCTTTTATTCTTTCCAAAAGATATTGTATGCATTGTATTTTGAAAAAAAAAGCTAGGTACATTATTCCATTGACAGTACTTTGGGTGTGGAACTCGGCACACGGCACTAGGTACTAGGTAATACTACTATATGGTCTACAGTAGATAAGTTCCACAATGGACACAATAGAGCTAGTTACGATCTGCCGACCAGAAAGGCCCAGAAAAGGGACCCAAAAATATACAATGCAACAATGAAATACGACGCATTGTATTAAATCACTTGTTTGTTGCGTCAATTATTACCATCGGGAATTCGTGGAATTTTTATGTGGAATGTGGGGCATAATAGTCAATTGTCACCCTTAGCTAATCAAACATGAGTCATAGCACCGAAGCGAAACAAATACGATTTTTTTACCAGATTTTTAAAAATAGGAACCCTTAAAAACATCACGGATTTTACGATACGAAATAAACGACATCATATTATAATATGTCAACGGGATCTATTAAAACAAGGAAAATAGTAGGTAATCAAGAATAATCTTTTTTAATACATGTGACCGTCTTTATATACGTAAGTAACTTAACTTAACTACACTTACCCTAAAAAAATTCGAACATCGAGAGAACAAAAAGAGGTAAGCTTATTTTATGGGAAATTGGAAAGTAAGTAAACGAACTATAAATAACCGTATTTTCTCTGCACTAAAGATTAAGGCAGTGCACTCCAAAGCTTACGAAAACCGTGAAATATTTAACACATAAACTAGTACAATAATAATGTATGTGACGTTAACAGCCCAACTCAGCTGTAAAGATCACCGTAGAAGGATATGTGATTTAGAAATCTACGAATTCATAAACAAATCCACAAATAAAAGGATGTAAATTTGAATGATGCTAAAATTAACTAAACGTAATTCGGAATAAATTTTTTTTTAAATGAACTTCAACGCATTTCAAATAATGTTTGGCTACATAATTTACCACTGTCATTTTTATTATTATTATTATTATGGATAATTTAAATCGCGCCATTTTTCGTATAAATATACCTCAAGGGCGCTTCAAATATTGAATTTAAGGGCTCGGGAAATTTAAAGTGAGTGAAAATTCAATTTCTGAGTAGAAAATACCATTATCAAAATTAATCAAAAGATTTAGAAAACATAAGGGTCTTAAGTTTCTTTCGAAACATCACATCACTCTCACAGTTGTGCACTTCTGGTGGGAGAGCATTTCAAGCCACAGGACCCGCAACCGCAAAAGCGCGCTCTCCAAATTTTGTGCGCTGATTACGGATCGGAACTAAAACCCTGCCTATAGCTGTAGATGTAGCTGATCGAAGTGTGAGACGTCTTTCAGCTAGTTTATCTGGAATGCAAAGCTCTTTTAAATACTCGGAGCGGCATCATGCATGGCTTTGTACATTATTATGTATTTGTGTTTTGGAATGTTGTGGTGTCCATTCCATCCAAAAAACTACGTTGGTGAGTTGTTGGACTGGTGCCCCAGGATAGTAGCATTGTGGATCGCATGGATATTTTAAAAATAAATAACTCAGAAGGACAGTCCCATAAAGACCGAAAAGTATATTTTTGTGCCGAAGCTGAAAATTACTCCGGTACAACCTAGTCCGACTGTACACAGTATTATCTTATGTTACAGCGGTCAATTTGGGTCCTTCCTTAAGTATAACTTACATAAGTCCTGAGTATTTAACCGTCTAGCCATAATAATGAGGATATTTATAGCCCAGCCTTGACCTTACGCTAAGTGACCGACTGACTTGAGTGAGTACCCGCTTAAGGCGGAGCTTAAGGAAGACTTTGTGGAGGGCTTTACTTAGATAATGCACATACCGCGTAGTTAATAAATTAACAACATTACACACAAACATTTAAAGCTTTGTAAATCAAAATCATGGATAGGTTTTACGATTATTACTGTTTTCGATCCCGAGATTTTATTTCAAAATTATATTTAGGTACACCTAAAATTTATGATTAAAAAAGTTTCATTATAATTAACATGCCTTTTAATTTTGACACTGAAGTAAATTAAAATACGTTATGGCGCGGAATACATTTTGTAAACATTTTAATTTTCTGTTCCTACTTTACTTTTACTGGGTAATTATTCAGCGGCAACTGCGAATAATAAATAAGTAAGTATTTACTACCAGAGTTTTAATATTATAATAACTTGATTAAATATGTAAATACGTACTACATAAACAAATAAAAATAAAAATAAACTCAAGTGAAAAATTGGTTGGTACTAATTTTATTTCGTGTTTTTCGCTGCATTTGGAGTACCAATGTAGTGCCCTATGCACCATTTGCTGCGGATAAGGGAGAGTAGTAGTAGTAATAGTTTTTCGCTGGAAATTCTTCACCAATAACGATAACGATTTTTTTTAAATAATATCAAAAACATTATTATTATTCTTATTAATCATGGATGATTTTATCAGCGCCATATTTAGATAAATATACCTCAAGGGCGCTTGATCTAAGCCTTTATGAAATTAAGTAAAAATTAAACAAATAACGCCAATTTAATTGCATTATAAAACATACATACTCTAAAACGTCATGTTTAAATTTTACTTTTGAAAATTTCGTAAAAAGAAAATAAGTTGTAAAATATGCATAAAATTTTTCATCAAAATACGTTTCGTAAAAAACCGAGTCGCTGCACAAATTTCGCAATAAAAACAAAAAAAAGTAACATTTTGCGCAAATACAGATTTACGAAGTGTGAAAAATGTCTTTGTTATTTTCTAGGCAGGTGCTGATCTATTTTACTTCCCACGTCATATGGGCATTCCATCACATGGGGTTTTAGACTTTAGAATTTAAAACGTCATCCCTATATTATAACCACCTCACTGCATCTCAGAATGCACCTTTACTTAAAATTACACAACTTTCCCGAATAACCTTAATCCGTAGGTACCTATTGTCGTTAAATTTTAGGTTCTTATGCCGTGAATATAATGGTCGACATTCCTGAGGTCTTAAACTTTATGTACACCTGCCGCAGTTAGTATAAAGTAAAGATTTATGCTCTGAAAAAATATTAACTCTGCTTTATTAAGACCCTTGGTACGCGTCATTAAATAATATTAGAAATGAATTATTTTTATAAGCAGTAATAAAAAAATCTGTCGAGGCAAAAAATTAACATCTTTTTTATGACTTATGTCAATGGTTATATCTAGATAAATTAAATTAAAAGGTATTTTTCACCAAACGTTTTATAAATAATTATGCACCTATGAATTTGAGTATTTATCGTGGTTATAACTTTATCACAATTTAATTTTTACTACTAGAAATTTATTTTTAATACTTTTTGAATCATTGCATAGTATACTACCCAATATGAATGAAGAATTCTAACATGTAGAGATTTATTCAAATATACATTTGAAAAATGTATTTTTTAACTTGTATAAAAGGTCGCATTATCCTTTTTTTTGTATATAAATCCCGATAAAACCAATAAACTTGTAGCGTGTAGATACTAATGATAAAGGATATTCACTATTAGAGTTCTGGAATATAAGGGTTGTCCTTTCTCACCCCTGAAGAAATAAAAGCCTTGTACGGATCCAATAAACAACCGTTTTGGGTGAAGGGTATTAAAACGAACTGCCAATTGACTTTTTTATGGATCCGATAGTTTCTTACTAAAGAAGTTAAAGGAAAAACTAACCAAATCGTTGGATTTCGCGACTAAAATTCTATATATTTATGTATTGCTTAGAAAAAAAAAGACGAAATGAATATTGTTGAAATACTATACGTCTGTGTGACAAAACTTTGTATGAAATGCATTGATTTATTAATACACTTAGATTTGAACTGAACACATAAAAATTAATGACACTTCAACTCCGCCAAAACCTCCAACTCCGCCAGACGCGTATTCAGTATTTCTTTAACCACCGGCCGAGTCGGACGTTCAGAAAACATTCCGAAATGCCTTCCTGTGTAGTGAAACCGTGTAAAAACCGTACGGATAAAAATTAACAAAAAATATGGTGTAACTTCCCACATGTAAATGTTTATTTATATTTGTTTACATAGCCTAAAATAATTATTATGCAAAGAAAGTTTTCTTCTTAAATAATAGCCAACAGCCCGTCCACAAGAAAAAAAAAAGCATTTTAGATGCATGGTAAAATTCATTAACGCTCCTCGTAAGGAACGAGTTAGTATTGTATACTGTTACTGTAACCCTATATATAGCCCATACCTTTTGCGGTGTGTGGGCAGATGCTTGCCGGCAGTCGAAGAGCTTTGATAGGTTGACCCGTGCAAGTGTATTGGTAAGAACAAAGGTACGGAATCTTCGTGTCATTACTTTTTTCTAAATAATTTACTCTGCAAGGCAGATCTAAGTGTATTTAAATCAATGATGATATGTGTACAAAAAATGTCGAAATTAGAGTAAAATGCAAGCATTCGCGACAAAATTATGAAATGTCTAATGAGATGGTTCTGTCATGTAGAGCGAATGAGTGCTGAAATATTAGCTAAAATAATTTGTCATGCGAGTACCTGGACGTGGAAGTCAAGTAAGGCTGAAAACGATATGGCATGACCAAGTACAAATATGTATGTACTTGTAGACATATGAAAATAATTGACGTCGGAATAATCGACGTGCGTTAATGAGATGTACGAATGTGGAAAAAGGGAAGAAAGCTTGCCAGGACAGAGGGTGGTGTGGTGTTCTATAGTCTTCTCTGCCTACCACGAGGAAATAACGAAATGGTAGGTTAGTTGCGTAATAGCTGATTTATGAGAAAAATGAGTAATGCAGAATATAATTTTTTTGTGGAATTTAAATGCAATCGTACGTAAGTTACATAGTCATGCGTTTTGCTTATTATTATTATAGTTATCATAAAATCACCTCTAAACACTAGGAGGCTAAATTACAGAGGAGAATATTATCACGAAACACATTGGCTTGAGAATAATAGCTTTGCGATCTCACAGGGAAGGGAACCTGGAACCTCCGTAATGTGAGTCTAGTGCCATCAACAATATGTTACTTATCGCAGTCATTTAGTTTCGGTTTTAAAGATAGAACTTTTGGTTTTACTTTTGACATGGCCGTTCGTGTGTAATACTGCGTGTCTTTGAGAAAAAAGATTTACGATTCTATGTACGAGAGTATCTACTAAAGTTACCCCATAAAGACAAATGTACCCTTCTAGATAGTAATCCGCACCATAAATAAAAACAATAAATGCAAGTTATCTGGGTCAAAACACCCTATGTTGTGAGACGAAAATAACAATGGGTTCGCTGTCTGTCTCGTGGTGTAGCGATTAGAGCGTTGGGCAACTATGAATTAAGTAACGGGTTCGAATCTCGTGGTGGTCAAAATTTAAAATTTATTTTTAAAAAAATATTTTTTTAAAAATTCAAAGTTTAATACGTTGGACTGGTACTGAAGCGCAAGACTGATCGCCTTGCTTTTATACACTGCACTGTAACCACTAACTATGCAGTGAATGGATGAAATTTTTCTTGTCATAAAATTAAATACAGAAATAAATTTCTTGGTGTTATGTTTTTGACGTTATTTATATTATCACCATTAACTTTGTAATTTTTTTTTAAATAAAATAAAATTCCCTTTGTTTTTTTATTCAATTTTAAATTGAGCTATTACTAACTAGTTTCGGTACCACCGTACCATCATCAGAGCTAATACAAAACTAACATTAAAATACAAAGTTGCATCTAATTAGTGGGGGTGGGGAACTATGGATTGGGGAGGGGGGTTTATGTTTTTGATAAAAC